>CAJUXJ010001081.1:0-22587 GCA_910589775.1 Avena eriantha
TATCAGGACCACTCTTTATCTTGGTTAGATCATCCTCCTACCCACTTGTTCTTGATGGTTTTGCAGGCAAGATAACTTTTCCTACAAACCTAGTCAACATGCCTACTTTGGTATAAGCTCACACCACCATCCAACCTTCTATAGACCAAATCTTTGTATGGTTGTGTTCTACTCATATAGGTATATCATTACCTACTTCACTTGTTCCAATTGGATCCTTGAGCTGTTTACACCCACAAGGTTTGGAAGGCTAGTTGATAATCTGCTTTGGCAGGCTTATTTTATTCAAGTTTGAAAGCTTATCTTAGTGAACTCAAGCAGGATCCAGCTCAAACCTCTACACCATGTTGATGTACATCGCTTGGTCTATCCATCCATCTACCCCACACCCCCAAGTGGAGATCTGAACTCCAAGATACAACCATGTTTTGCGGGTATGAAATTAACATCACCCTAGATCCTTAATCTAGGGTATTTCACCCAAAATCAACTTGGATTCTCCAATCCCAACATTGCAAATGCTTGCTACACCTTGTCTACATCATCTACCTTGATTACCAAGATTTATCTAAAATTCTCCATAATTATTATGGCTCCAAATCTAATAAATCCCTTTAACAGTCAAAATCTCCAAAACTCCTCTCACAAAGGAAAGTTTGGTTTTTTCCAAAACACTTCCCCAACTTTTGGCTCAGGTGAGTTCCACATATCATACCCTATATTTCCATCTTAAAAAATAAATATTTTTGAGATTCTTTATTATTTCTTTTTGACCCTTTTCTTAAATGGCAGACACAAGAAATAATTCTTTAAAAATACTTTCCCACCTCAATAAATCTTGGGAAAATTCCCCTAAGTGTGTTTTCCTACTTCAGACCATATCACATCAAAAACTCCACTTGTACAATGTAAAAATATCAAATGAGCCCCAATACTTCATTTCTGCAGTTTTTGAGTAAATAGATTTAAGTGGACTTCAAATCTCTAGAAAAATCCCAAATAATTACTGGATATCTGTCTTGACCTCAACCATCTCCCTACCTTGTCTTGTGCAAAATCTTGAACTTCCTTCACAAGCCCCCATCCACTCAATTCGGAAAATCTAGCTAGTATTGAACTAAAGCAAGATTTAACCACCACCAATCTTGCAAGGCAATGCACCCTAGCACCCAACACTCATCTCTGGTCGTGATCACTGTAGCTAATCACTGTAGCCTCTTGTCCTCTAGTGCTTGGACCCTAGTGCTTAACCCCTTGTGAGTGTCTTGGCTTGCAAAAAACTCCATTTACTCCCCTTGCAGCTACTGCACCCTGCTCCTTGTGCCCTGCAGCTCGGCCAGGAAAACCCCCTTCCCTCAGCCCATAATAATACCAGCCCAGATTTCACCTCCCTCACTTGCTCCAATTGGACAAGGTCCACCATGAGCCTTCCATTAGGTTTAAAGGGTCCAGAGACCAACCACCCCCTCCTGCTCCCTCATTTCTCCCCCTCCCACTCCACTTGCCTCCCCCGAGAGCTCTAGATCCATCCTTGGAGCTCCCTCTCGCCATGGAAGAAGGAGGATCTGCACTCTCGGCCTCCACCTTCCCCCTCGAGATAAGCTCTCTCTTCCACTCCTCCCTACCCTTGTTCTCCTTCAGGGTGTCTACCCTCTTCCTAATATGCCTCCCTATGACCTCTGTTTATAGCAGGATCACCGGAGGCTGCCGCTCCAGCTCTCGGCCGAGTAGAGCAGCTCCTGCAAACCTGACGCTCCTGAGCTCCTCTCTGCAGGCAGCAGCCCGGCACTCCATAGGACCACCGCATCCCCTCCAGAACCTCTACGACGACATGCATGCTTCCCCGCGGCCTCCTCGGTGAGCTCCAGCGAGCTCCGCTTGGGCATATTCACGCGAACCTTCTCCCGGCGCCGAGCTCAGCCCTGCCGCCCATCACCGGAATTGCCACCGTGCACCGTGTCGCCCCAGCTCCTCCTCGTTGCCCCTACACCCTCTGGTAAGCTGCCCCTCTCCCTGGAACCACCACCTAGGGTTTCTGCCGCCATCGTCCGCGGATAGACGAGGAAGACGACTGACGATCGTCGATCTGCCTTTCATCCGACGGTCGATATATCCTCATACCCCCCTTCGCCCCTCTCTCTAACTGACCGCGGGACCCGGCCGTCAGTTGTTTGAACCGCGAGGCCCGCGCGTGGCACGCCCCCGGGTGGGCCGAATTTCCCATACTCAGCCCATCAGCCAGCAGATCTAGCCCATTCCCCTTCCTCCCTTTTTTCTAATTTAATTACATATCTGTTTTTATAACTGCCAGTTTAAATAAAAACAAAAATATGTAAATCCATATTTTGACCAGATATATTTTTTCCACATGTTCTAGCATGTTTTATTCAACATGCAGAACTATTCTTTTGCCAAAAGTAATTTTCATTATTTACTGGTAATTAATCTACAAAAAGGTATCTTTTACACTAATTAAATTCCTCTACGAGCTTCACATCTCATAATGGAATGAAATCAAGTGCCACTGGTAGCTTTTGGATGTACCTATCACTGTACCTTGGTCCCAGGCCAAGGTCAACAGCAGGTTGTCCTTAGTAAAAATAACAAAAACAGCTCTGATCTAACTTTAGGAATCTCTCTAGGTCAAACCAACAGAGGTATTGACCTAAATCCAACTCCTTGTGATGTGGAATACTAAGGCCTATCCAAATCCAGGAGCTCATGATTTATTGAGCCTTGGATATTTCTCTGTGAATTAAACCATTATGTGCATGGTTTATTCACCTCTAAATTCACTACAGTAGCCATACAGCTCCAAAAAGGGTGATTCCAATTTCTACAGAAAGGTATTCTAAATACCTATAATGTGTCTTTGGATTCACCTCAAAATATTTTGTAGATTAAATATGGTGAAAAAGACAAATTGTCTACAGAACTGCCTTTAGGAATTTCCTGAGGGCATTTAGTGAACAAGTACATCAATCCCTACTGAACCATCCAAGGAAATAAGTTTTGGAGCTCCAGAAATTTTCTAGTAAATTATCCCCTAAAACTAGAGCTTTGACCACTAGAATACTCATAGGAAATTAAAGAAAAATGATAAAATAGTGAAACTAATTATGTTGGTTTCATCCTATCAGTACCTATCTGTTGGTATCATGTTTTTACAATGGTGCCATACAGAATATGGTCTTGTCCAAAAATCCATCTATTAGGTAGTTTCTAGACTATAAATCCTAAGGGGTATTCATTCCCTTCTCCAAGGCCATCTCAATCTCCTAAAACCAATCCTCCCAAAACCATCTGAACCTTAATTGGAGTTTATGCAATTTCTTGTTTGCTGGATGGTAATGGTGATTGTATGCATTGTATTGATTGTGCCCTTTTGTGTGTTTGCATGTGTTCCCTATCGACGATAGTTGATTATATCAGAGAGCAGAAGAAGATGGTTATTATTGTATATTTGGGTATTCTAAAGAAGAAGTCCAGGGAAAATTATGCCATATTGCTGATCATCAGGCAAGCCACCTTCTTGCTCATAAGCCTTGTCCTACTATTTTACTTATGCATGTTTTATCTACTGTTTATTAAAACTGCATTGTTTTACTATATGTTGATATATACATATATTTATGGTAGTGGTTTGGCACCTCCAAACCATTACACCTTGGTACTACTAAGTACAACCCCCTTGGTGATACCTAATTGTCCCTAGTAGAGTAGATGGTGCATATCCACCATACCCCTTTGGAGACCCCGATTTAGCCGAAGCAAAAGCTAGAGGATGCGAAGACCCCAGACAAAGTTCTACTAAATGTTTTATGATAAAACCTTAGTGAGGTGGGACCTCCCAAGAGATGTTGAGAAAGAAAAAGGTTTTGTTTTACAAAATGCTAGAGGAAAACCAGAGGAAGAAGGTTTACGAAAACGCACCTGGTTCTTTGCAGTCTAGCTATAACAACTTAACCCTGTGCAACCACATTACTCTGGTATGGGACAGGGCTGGATTTGATGTTTGTCTATCCTGGAATAAGCTGCCTCGCAACAACTAAAGGGGATCGGGGATCCCTGGAGGGTGGGCCTTCTCCGATATAGGTCCATGTGAGACATCGACCTAGAGAAGGAACGAAGGGTCGGCAGGCCTCCACGCGTTACTATGAGCCCCTCATTGAAAGTGTGCACATGGGACGTGCACTAAGCGCTCCGGTTGGTCCTCGCCCGACGTCCCGGTTTTGAGGGGATTAACACTCGTAGGGTAGGCACATATATTGGAGTGGGCATCCGGAGAGTCTTGATCGATTACTCGACCCACGATCGATGAAGATCAGGGTAGTGTAATCGGATGGTGTGGGTAAAGTGTACAACTTCTGTAGAGTGTAAATCTATTCGAATAGCCGTGTCCGTGGTTAAGGACGGGTTGGACGAACTTCTGTAGAGCGGTGCTGGTTTTGTTTTCAAAAAGGATTTTCGGAAAAGCGAAGGCTTTGAAAATGTTTTGACCATGGAATTGTCGGAAAAAGGATACCTGCTTTGACCATGGGATGGTCAGAGAGGTATGGAAGGAGTTTGGTCATGGGATGTCCGTAAAGGGGAAACAAATGGGTGACCCAGTCCTAATGTTTTCAAAACATTTCAAAAAGGTTTCCAAAATGTGTTACAAAAGTTTTCAACAAAGATATGTAGATACTATATCTACAAGAGAAACTAATTTAGAAAATAACCCCCTCTTGGAGCCCTCCTACCACCACAGCCATATTGCATACCTTCCTATTATCATTATTATTTTAAGGTGGTTTGCGAGTACATTCAAAGTACTCACTGGCGTTGTCCCTGGCTATTAACTTGGCCATATCTCAAGTAGAAGACGAGGATGGCGGCTATGCGAGCTAGGACGTTCTCCCAGTTAGCTGCCTGTACGTTAGGGCATGACTCGGGCCCTACGCCTAATGAAGTTCCGCTGTTGTTGGTCGATGTAGCCATATTGGCAAATAAGGTACGTCATGTATTCGTTATGTTTTGGATGTTTACTTTTATACTTATTGGTTATGTGACAGGACTAACTGATCATGGGGTCGTGGTCATATGCATAACAGGGAATCTCGGAGGATTAATCTGGGGGCCTCACATGTGTGTTCTTTCCACATACCACATATGGATCCACCAGTGTCATTGAAATGTGTGTTCTGTTTAGAGACCACACAAGGATCCACCAGTGTCATTGCATGTGGTATCTTTTCACTAACAACAACCAGAGTCATTGCATGTGTGTTCTCTTCAGAGACCACACATGGATCCACGAGTGTCATTGCATGTGTGTTCTTTTTACTAACAACAACCAAAGTCATTGCATGTGTGTTCTTTTCACATACCACATATGGATCCACCAGTGTCATTGCATGTGTGTTCTTTTCACAATCCACCTATGGATCCACCAATGTCATTGCATGTGTGTTCTCTTTACTAACAACAACCAGAGTCATTGCATGTGTGTTCTTTTCACATACAGCATATGGATCCACCAGTGTCATTGCATGTGTGCTCTTTTCACAATCCACCTATGGATCCACCAGTGTCATTGCATGTGTGTTCTTTTTTCTAACAACAACCAGAGTAATTGAAATGTGTGTTCTTTTCACATACCACATATGGATCCACCAGTGTCATTGCATGTGTGTTCTTTTCACAGTCCACCTATGGATCCACCAGTGTCATTGCATGTGTGTTCTCTTTACTAACAACAACCAGAGTCATTGCATGTGTGTTCTATTCACATACCACATATGGATCCACCAGTGTCATTGCATGTGTGCTTTGTTTACTAACAACAACTGGGGTCATTGCATGTGTGTTCTCTTCAGAGACCACACATGGATCCACCAGTGTCATTGCATGTGTGTTCTTTTCACAATCCACCTATGGATCCATGTAAACACCCGGATTTTTAATCCGAGATGCCTGTTATGCCATACCTCGCAATCCCAGGATTACCATTTTTGCGAGACATAACGGATTGGATATCACGGTACATCATCCATTACAAACTATACATAAGGTCTTACACAAATAAGGATCTCATGATCCAGTCTGCCTTCGTCAGCATTGCCTGTGCCCCTGAAGATGGACCCCACCGCTACGCTTATCTTTTATTTCCGCTGCTTGTTGTATTAAGATAGTCCTAGTTATCATAGCCGTCCTGCTGACCATCATCTTGATAATATCCTTCATAGTCTGGCCATGATAATAGCCAGGGACAAAAGCCATCAGTACTGTTTAAGTACTCGCAAACTACCACTAACAAGCACTATAATTCTAAGTTAAAGGGCTAAATCCAAGTTTAACTATAAGTTAAGTTTGAAACCTAAGCTGAGTTCTGAAGCAAATAAAGATAAAGTAAAGTTCTAGAATCACTTAAGTGGGAAGCTAAGGTCATAAACACAACCCTGTTGTGGTCAAGTCAAACATCATCATTCATTTCATAAGTTGTTTGGAAAACATCTGACAATGAAACAGTATGGCCATTCCAACTGTCCATAACCGCGGACGCGGCTATTCGAATAGTTTGACACTCTGCAGGGGTGGTACACTTTCACCACAAGATTCGATACATATGTCAGGGATAACCCTGAATCATCATACTTAGTATGCAGATAATCAAACATAACCTTCCCTTTACACACCCTAGTATAAGCACCTCTCCTATGAGCATGGCCTCCCAACCATGACCATCAGTCATCTTGGGCACTGCATAGGTGGACAACATTGAGAGGTAGCCTCGGCTCAAACCTCTCCCATGAGGGAACTAATACTAATGCATATAAATTTCCAGCTAAGCCTTACCCAATTCAGGTAGTGTGGTTGTACGGTAAATTTGGAATGGTATCGCATCCGAATCCAACCATCAGTTTTATAAAAGGGTTAAGGCTCATGCCTCAACATTTTCATCATCATCAACCATTTTTGTGTTTCTCAACACATGTCAAAACATCTCAATAGAATGACTCATCATTCCAAGGTTTTCATAATTCATTTTCACCAAGTTTTCCCATCTAAAGTGACTCAAGTTTTGATCTACTCTAAACTACTAAGTTAAGAGTGTTCACTAAGGTAGAAAAGATGGGTTCAATCTCATGCCATAGAATGACATCTAAAGCTTAGCTAAATAGGTCAAGTTTTATACTTTTTCTGCTACCTTCAAAACAAGTAAAGAACTTTGTGTAAACTAAGGGAGGTAAAACTTGTAAATGAGACTTTGGGTACTAATAGTCAAAGGAGTGTGATCAAAGCATGCTTAAGGCATCTTTGCTAAACCATCTAGTTTGATCCTAACTTGCGAAGCACTAAACTTGCAAGTGTTAGCTTGCACTGTTAATGGTGGCTTGCCTTGGTTGGTGCAGTGGTTGAAGTTTTCTTCTTCTTCTTCTTGGTAGAACTCCTCCTCCTCGAAAGCTTGGTCGGTACTATCGTCTATAAATACATATGTAGTACACAATCACCAAACAATACTTAACTAGGCTAAGTAGCCTTCTAAGACACATATTTGATGATCTATTACCATCACAAGCATCACAATTTTAATTCAATGGTTTCATCCCTTTTTATTTTAGAAAAGGAATTTCTACTCATTGAAAAATTAACTAAAATTTAATATTCACCACCTAAAATATGGGATCATGTTGACACATGTCCTCACCACATATTCTAACATGGGGGAATGAGATTTAAAGGTTGGATCAATATTACTTTGGTTTAAGTTCATTATTTAATGATTTAAAGTGAATAGAAATGCCTATATAGCATTATTTTGGTACTAGTCCAAAATCACTGTATGTAAACCTTAATATTATTACATATTTAGATAGATATGATGAAATGTGATTTTTGAGAGTTGGAATCAACTCAAAAGCTAAATTGGTTGATTTTATAAAAATGTTGCAAGGTGCAAAAGCTTCTGTTTTATTATTTTTATTAGGAGAGATCTATAACTCTAATAGAATTAAATCCAACGGGCTTGGATAGATCATCTTAATATCTTTCATACAAAACTGGTTTCATGCAATTTGGTTTTGTAAAACTCTCATAATTGAATTTTAAACTAGTGGACAGAAACTAGATTCAACTTAAAAAGAAAAATCAAATTTTGAATGGTTGGGCTAGCGCGGGAAAGAACTTGGGCCGACCCAGTGGTGCTCCGCGGCGCGGGGCTCAGCTGACAGGGGGTCTCGCCTGTCAGTGGGTCTTAACACGCGAAACGGTATGCGCGCCGTGGGTCGTAGGATTAGAAGGGGGATCTACGGCTGAGGGTCGTTGTCGACGACGAACAGGTCGCCGGCAAGCTCGAACCCTAGAGGCTCGGTGGGGGTATGCTGGGGACGTACCAGGGCTCCAGCAACGATGGCGAGGCGGGAAAACGAACTGGGAGACGACGGCGCTCAGGGACGGTCGAGGTAGCTCCGGGGGTGGTCGCAATCAGCGGCGCCCTTCTCCTCCAGAGGCGGCGGCTCCGGCTCCAATTTCGGCGAGCTGCTGCTCCCCTTTGCTCTGGCTAATGGTGTGGGGTGGTCAGTGAGAGGTGGGGAGTGAGTGGGTGTGGAGAAAAGAGGCTGGGGAGGTCGGTTTATATAGGCCCGACGGTGAGACCGAAGGGTATGGGTAGGCAACTCCGGTGACACGGCTACGGGTGGCTAGCGGCATGGCTACGGGTGGCGATCAACAGGCGGTCTCCTGGCGGTGCTCTAGGAAGTGAATGCGGGCGTAGGGGTGGTGGTATGCGGTCTGGGCGAGGTGGCGCTCTAAGCGGCAGAGGCGGCGGTGTCCATGGCGAGCGGTGGCTGTGAGGCGTTGGGCGGCCAGCGGGGGTGTCTGGGGTGTTCCCCAGGTCGTGGCGGAGTGGTGGGCGCGGGCTGCTGCCAAGGGGCGGTCTGTGCACGCGGGGACAGAGCGTTCTCTGCGGGCGGCATCGGCATGGTCGACCAGCTCCGAGCGCGGCGGTTCCTGGCCGTTCCTATCTCTGGCTCTGGCCTGGGGCTGGTTGGACGGTGGCAGTGGACCACTGGCGACGTGCTAGACATGGCGAGAGAGGCTGGAGAGGTCTGCTGCTGCGAGTGCATGGTTGGCCGGCGAGGAGTGGCTCAGCATGGCAATGCAGTGCAGCTAGAAGGTAGGGGATGTGCTAGTGTGGGTCTGGTTGGGCTTGAGGGAGACAAAGATGATCAAAGCACTTCAATTTGCTAGACAAAAAACAACCCAAAACAGTAATAGTTAGGCCACTTTGATCTTGCCCACCAAGTGTTTGATGAAATGGCCGAAAGAGAAAAAAATTGAATTTTGAGTTCAAAATTTTTGAGTGATCTCCACTAGTGCTAGGTAGTCTCAGGTTGCAAGGGTTTTGGGAGTGGAGCTCAAATAGGTGGTTTTTGAAATAGGGGTGATCTATGCATATGCATTGGATTCAATTTTCAAATGCCATTTAAAATAAGTCAAAGAATGTTTTTAGCAGATCAAAAGTTGGGCCTTGGTACCTCATTATGTGTACTAGAAAGGGGTACCAAGATCATGAATTGTTTATGTTAATAAATGAGTGCTAGGAACACTCAAAGTAGTGTAGTGGATTAAAATGGCCAAAATGACCATTCCTCCTTTTTAATTCTATTTGATTCGATTTTCTTTAGGAAAAGTTTGGGAAATATGTAGATGATGTTTAAATCACCTAAGAAACATTTTAAAAGCAAAGAATCACAGAACCAAGGGAATTCAAATCAATCTCTATTTTAAATGCAGATACACATGAATGCTTTCATTTTTAATTTGGAAAAGTTTTTGTTAACCCCAAAATTGATGATTTAGATCCTGATAAGCTTGGATTGAAGTTTTGGGATGTTACAAACCTTCCCCCCTTAAACAAAATCTCGTCTCGAGATTTACAAAGAAAACTAGGAACCAGAGAGATCTGGGAACTCTGTCCTAATATAATCTTCGCGCTCCCAAGTGGCTTCCTCCTCGGTATGGTTGCTCCACTGAATCTTAAGAAACTTGATACTCCTGGTCCTGGTGGTTCTATAGGCTTCTTCTAAGATACGGATGGGCACTTCCCGATAGGTCGGGTCATTGTTGATTTCCACAGCTCTGTGGTCGATGTTCTTGAAAATTTCCGTCTTCTCGGGCACTTCCAGACATTTGCGAAGTAACGAGATATGGAACACATTGTGGATGGCTGACATCTCTTAAGGCAGTTCCAGTTGATACGATACTTCTCCTCGATGGTTCAGAATTTTGAAGGGCCCGATATATCTGGGGGCTAACTTTCCTTTCAGACTAAAGCGTTGAGTTCCCTTCAATGGTGAAACCTTGAGATATACAAAATCTCCGACATTGAAAGTCAGGTCCCTCCTTCTCTTGTCAGCATAACTCTTCTGTCTGGATTGGGCGGTCTTGACGTACTCACGGACTTTGTAAACTTTATCTTCTACTTCTCGGAGAATGTCGGGTCCAAAGATCTGAGTCTCTCCTACTTGTGACCAATTCAAAGGGGTACGACACTTTCTTCCGTATAGGAATTCAAATGGCGCCATCTGCAAACTAGCTTGATAACTGTTGTTATATGAGAATTCTGCGAAAGGCAGGCAGGCTTCCCATTTTGATCCATATTCCAACACATAAGCTCTAAGCATATCCTCTAGGATCTGGCTGACTCTCTCAGTCTGTCCATCTGTTTATGGGTGATACACTGTGCTGAAGTTCAACTTGGTTCCTAATCCTTCTTGGACTTTCTGCCAAAATCTTGAGGTAAACTGGGTTCCTCAATCTGATACGATGGTCTTGGGGTTCCATGCAGACTAACAATCCTAGCAATGTATAGCTCTGCTAACTTTGCACTCTGGTAAGTTGTCTTGACAGGTATAAAGTGGGCTACCTTGGACAGTCTATCAACTATGACCCAGATTGAGTCATTCCCCCTACTAGAAGTAGGTAAACCGGTGATAAAGTCCATTCCGACGGAATCCCATTTCCATTCTGGAATCTGCAATGGTTGTAGCAGTCCTGCAGGTCTCTGATGTTCTGCTTTGACTCTTTGACAGATGTCGCATTTGGCGATG
Source organism: Avena eriantha (assembly GCA_910589775.1). Classification (NCBI taxonomy): domain Eukaryota; kingdom Viridiplantae; phylum Streptophyta; class Magnoliopsida; order Poales; family Poaceae; genus Avena; species Avena eriantha. The sequence continues at coordinate 11,094 of CAJUXJ010001081.1, forward strand.
TAGCTCCCGATCTCTCTCTTCATCTTGTGCACCAAATTGCTCTTTCAAATCCTGATACATCTTTGTTCCTCCGGGGTGGATAGAATAAAGAGTATCATGACCTTCCTTCATGATAACTTCCTTCAGCTCCGAATCTGCTGGCACACAGATACGTCCTTTATACCACAATACTCCTTCTTCATCTTCAGTGAAACCAGGTACCTTTCTTGTACCAATACGACGTTTGATTCCGTCGATACTTTCATTCCCCTTCTTGGCTTCCTTGATTTGGCTAACCAAAGTGGGTTGAAGTTCAATGCTAGCTAAGAATCCTTTGATAACTAATTCGGTCCAGAATTGCTCCAACTCTTCATACAAACTTGGTTGCTTCTCCTTGATCATGGTGTTTAGCCTACACGGCAATCTGCTAAGAGCATCTGCTACCACATTGGCTTTGCCGGGGTGATAGTGAATATCAAGGTCATAATCCTTGATTAACTCTATCCATCTCCTTTGCCTCATATTCAGCTCCTTCTGAGTGAAGATATACTTCAAGCTCTTATGATCTGAGTAAATCTCACAGTGATTACTCATCACATAATGACGCCATGTCTTCAATGCTAGAACCACTGCTGCTAGCTCAAGATCATGGGTCGGATAGTTCTGCTCATGCTGCTTCAGTTGTCAAGACAGGTACGCGATGACTTTGCCTTCTTGCATCAATACACATCCTAGACCAATCTTGGACGCGTCACAATACACATCAAATGGCTTCTTGATGTCTGGCATGACCAATATTGGGGCTGATATCAATCTCTTCTTCAGCTCCTGAAAACTGGCTTCACATTTGTTTGTCCATTCAAACTTATTATCCTTCTTCAACAATTGGGTCATGGGTCGGGCGATGCTCGAGAATCCTTCTACGAACTTGCGGTAATATCCTGCTAATCCCAGGAATACACAGACTTGGGTTTGAGTGGTTGGGGCTTCCCATTCTTCGACATCTTTGATCTTGGCGGGATCAACAGAGACTCCTCCGGCAGACACGATATGTCCTAGGAACCCTACTTCCTTCAGCCAAAACTCACACTTGCTGAACTTGGCATATAACGGATGTTCTCTCAGGGTTTCTAGGATGACTCTCAGATGTTGCTCATGCTCTTCTTCTGACCTTGAGTAGATAAGGATGTCGTCGATAAACAACTACAAACTTATCTAGGAAATTCATCAAGATCTTATTCATGAGAGTCATGAAATAAGTAGGGGCATTGGTTAATCCAAAAGACATAACTGTATACTCGTATAAACCATAGCGAGTAGTAAAGGCGGTCTTCGGAATATCCGTTGCACGAATCTTAAGTTGGTGATAACCAGTCCTAAGATCAATCTTTGAGAATACCTGAGCTCTGGTCAACTGATCAAATAGATCCTCTATCTTTGGCAAAGGGTACTTGTTCTTGATGGTGACATCATTCAACTTTCTGTAATCTGTGCATAGACGGTTGCCTCCATCTTTCTTGTCGACGAATAACACTGGGATATCCATGGCGATGCGCTTGGTTGAATCAAGCCTTTCTCTAACATGGCATCCAACTGCTTCTTTAGTTCCACTAACTCTGAGGGGTTCATGCTATAGGGTCTCTGGGTTATAGGTCCGGTTCTGGGGATTAGTTCGATAATGAACTCAATATCCCTATCCGGGGCATACCTGGAAATTCATCTGGGAATACGTCGGGGTATTCACAGACTACTCTGACTTGGTCTATGGTGGGCAAGGCTACACTCTTGTTGCACTTGAATTGACGGGGTAAGGTTTCAGAGGTATGCTCTACTGTTACCCCAGAACTACTGGTCATGGTGATGGCTTTCTTAGCACAGTCTATCAGTCCTTTATGCCTTGACATCCAGTCCATAGCTAGTACTACTTCCAATCCTTTGGTTCCAAGTACAATTAGGTTGGCATAAAAATCTATCCCATGTATTCTGATAGGTATAGCTTTGCAAAATTTTCTAGCTTTGGTTGTTGAACCGGGGATTTGAACTATCATGACATGCTTCAGTTTGGTTGGACGAATCTTACTAGTGCATGCAAATTCTTCGGTGATAAATGAATGCGATGCTCCCGAATCAAACAATACTCTTGCTAAAACTGAGTTGACAGAAAACATACCCAGCACTACATCTGGCGCTTCCTGGGCTTCTTCTGCGTTCATGTGGAAGAGGTGGCCATTGCGGTTGTGAGGGTTCCCTGGGGCAAATCTCCTTCCTGGCTGAACACGGCGTTGCTGCTGAGCTGGGGCATTCACATTGGCATTGGCTGCCATCTTCTTGGTACACTCATTGGAGTAGTGACCCTTCACTCCACACTCAAAACAAGTGATCTGGGACTTGTCCTTGACTGCGACAGGCACAACATTGCTGCCAGTTCTGGGTGTAGTGTTGTTGTTGTTGTGGTTCTTGGGAGGGGCACGGTTGAAATTGTTGGCGTTAACGGAGTTGTGATTGTTTCCTCTGGGCTTTACATTGCCTCCGCTACGGTTGGGGTAGCTTGGGCGAGACGTTGGGGGTCAGTTGTTCCTTGGTGCATATCCTGGTGAAGGGTTGGGACGGTACTTCTGGTGACTGTTGGATCCAGACTGTTGCATCATACGATGCATGCGGTTGTCGTTTGCCTGATTAATCTTCCCTTCCATCTGAATGGCAGAGTCGACTAGCTCTTCAAGATCCTGGAAACGGATGTTGATGAGGATAGTCTGCATCTCATCATGCAGTCCGTTCAAGAATCTCCCCTTCTTCTTGTCCTCCGTGTTGATCTCATCAGGTGCATATCTGGCAAGTGACAGGAATCTGTCACGGTACTCCACCACAGTCATTCTTCCTTTCTTCAACTCGCGGAACTCATCTCTCATTCTGTTGACTAGACCTTGAGGCACGTGGGTGCGGCTGAACTTGACTTTGAATGCTTCCCATGTCATCACTTGACCATGGTTCATATTGCGGATGCTATTCCACCAAGCTCTTGCATCTCCTTCCAGATAGAGGGTGGCGAAGAGAACTTTCTCATTTTCATCAACTCTGGTAACTTCTAAGTTGTTTTCCATGGTCTAACCAGTCATCAGCATCTAATGGGTTTTCAGATTGGTTGAAGATTGGGGGATTGGTGTTCTGAAAGTTTTTGAGTTTGGATCCCTGGTGATCCTGATTTCCGTGCCCTTGGTTGTTGAGGGCCATCTGGGCGATCTGTTGAAGTGTTGCTAAGTTGGCTTGACGTTCTGCCCTGCTTGCTTCACGGTCTGCTATGAGATTCTGCAAGATCTACAGCATTGGGTCTTGCGACGAGCTGCTCCCTCCTTGGTTTCCATGAGTCATCTGAAGATTTAGAAGGATATAGAGGTAAGAGGGAAATTCTAAGGTTCATGGTTTTGGGTTTTCAAAGCTAAAACTTTGAGTTAGACTCAGGTTTTTCCACTAACTTCATTTTCATTCATGCAAGCAAGAACACGATACAACACACACCACAACGATCAAAGGGAAAACAAATGCTTTGAAGAACCATTCTGCAAGCTACGATATAGTGAGATCGATACGTCTCATGCTACGACAGTGCTCTAGTGCATCTACTCATCGTCGATGAAGTCGGAGTCCTCATCATCAGTGTAGAAGTCCACAGCATCCTCCTCCAGAAAGTCATCATCGTTGCTGAGGTAAGAATCCATGTCTCCTTGGATGTCTTCACCCTCATCTTCTTCTTCCTTGGCTGCAAGATGATCTTCCTGCTCCTTGATGGTCTTCTCGAGGTCGGCCACCTTCTTGCAAAGACGGGCGATGGTGCGATCCTTCTTGGCACGCTGGCGGCGAAGAGACTGGCGGTCTTGGACAAGCAGTGCGAAAGTCTGGGCCTTCTGGTCAGCAATGGCACGGTTCTGGTTGTCTAACTCTCTGGCATGGTCTAGTTCCTGCTGTCTGTCATGCAGCAAGAAGTCAAGATTCTCCACTTGACGCCTCAACTCTGGGTGACTTGGCATCTCCATCGGCATTCCCATGAAGTCACGTCTTGCATAGTGGGCAAAACGAGTTCCTTGGATCTTGTTGATGCTGAGGGCACATAGACGTGCGAGAGCTTCATGCATTGCCCTGGCTAATCCATCTAGCCAGTTGTTCTCTCTCACGGAGAACTGAATTCTCCCAGAAGTTGGTGCTTCAATAGAATTAAATCCAACGGGCTTGGATAGATCATCTTAATATCTTTCAGACAAAACTGGTTTCATGCAATTTGGATTTGTAAAACTCTCAGAATTGAATTTTAAACTAGTGGACAGAAACTAGATTCAACTTAAAAATAAAAATCAAATTTTGAATGGTTGGGCTAGCGCGGGAAAGAACTTGGGCCAGCCGAGTGGTGCTCCGTGGCGCGGGGCTCAGCTGACAGGGGGTCCCGCCTGTCAGTGGGTCTTAACACGCGAAACGGTACGCGCGCTGTGGGTCGTAGGATTAGAAGGGGGATCTACGGCTGAGGGTCGTTGTCGACAATGAACAGGTCGCTAGTGAGCTCGAACCCTAGCGGCTCGGTGGGGGTATGCTGGGGACGTACCAGGGCTCCAGCGACGATGGCGAGGCGGGAAAACGAACTGGGAGACAACGGCGCTCAAGGACGGTCGAGGTAGCTCCGGGTGTGGTCGCAATCAGCAATGCCCTTCTCCTCCAGAGGCGGCGGCTCCGGCTCCAATTCCATCGAGCTGCTGCTCCCCTTGCTTTGGCTAATGGTGTGGGGTGGTCAGTGAGAGGTGGGGAGTGAGTGGGTGTGGAGAAAAGAGGCTGGGGAGGCCGGTTTATATAGGCCCGACGGTGAGACCGAAGGGTATGAGCAGGCGACTCCGGCGACATGGCTACGGGTGGCTAGCGGCATGGCTATGGGTGGCGATCGACAGGCGGTCTCCTGGCGGTGCTCTAGGAAGTGAATGCGGGCGTAGGGGCGGTGGTATGCGGTCTGGGAGAGGTGGCGCTCTGAGCGGCAGAGGGGGCGGTGTCCACGGCGAGCGGTGGCTGTGAGGCGTTGGGCGGCCAGCCGGGGTGTCTGGGGTGTTCCCCAGGTCGTGGCGGAGCGGTGGGAGTGGGTTGCGGCCAAGGGGCGGTCTGTGCATGCGGGGACAGAGCGTGCTCTGCGGGCGGCGACGGCATGGTCAACCAGCTCCGGGCGCAACGGTTTCTGGCTGTTCCTGTCTCTGGCTCTGGCCTGGGGCTGGTTGGATGGTAGCAGTGGACCACTGGTGATGTGCTAGACATGGCGAGAGAGGCTGGAGAGGTCTGCTGCTGCGAGTGCACGGTCGGCCGGCGAGGAGTGGCTCGACATGGCAATGCAGTGCAGCTGGGAGGTAGGGGATGTGCTAGTGTGGGTCTAGTTGGGCTTGAGGGAGACAAAGATGATCAAAGCACCTCAATTTGCTAGAAAAAAAACAACCCAAAACAGTAATAGTTAGGCCGCTTTGATCTTGCCCACCAAGTGTTTGATGAAATGGCCCAAAGAGAAAAAAAAATGAATTTTTTTGAGTTCAAATTTTTTGAGTGATCTCCACTGGTGCTAGGTAGTCTCTGGTTGCAAGGGTATTGGGAGTGGAGCTCAAATAGGTGGTTTTTGAAATAGGGGTGATCTATGCATATGCATTGGATTCAATTTTCAAATGCCATTTAAAATAAGTCACAGAATGTTTTTAGCAGATCAAAAGGTGGGCCTTCGTACCTCATTATGTGTACTAGGAAGGGGTACCAAGATCATGAATTGTTTCTGTTAAGAAATGAGTGCTAGGAACACTCAAAGTAGTGTAGTGGATTAAAATGGCCAAAATGACCATTACTCCTTTTTAATTCTTTTTGATTTGATTTTCTTTAGGAAAAGTTTGGGAAAGATGTAAATGATGTTTAAATCACCTAAGAAACATTTTAAACGCAAAGAATCACAGAACCAAGGCAATTCAAATCAATCTCTATTTTAAATGCACATACACATGAATGCTTTCATTTTTAATTTGGAAAAGTTTTGGTTAACCCCAAATTTGATTATTTAGATCTTGATAAGCTTGGATTGAAGTTTTGGGATGTTACAATCCACCAGTGTCATTGCATGTGTGCTCTTTTTACTAACAATAACCAGAGGCATCGCATGTGTGTTCTCTTCAGAGACCACACATTGATCCACCAGTGTCATTGCATGTGTGTTCTTTTTACTAACAATGTCACATCCCAAAATTTTCCAAATTTTGAAATGTGAAAAAAACTTAAATCAAGTGAAGAATCAAGTTCTTTGAAATTCAGAAGGAACAAAAACTTTTGGAACATTTAATATAATGCCTCCAAAACCCAAGACAAACAAAATGATTTTTGTTTGTGAAGTGGTGTGCATGTTTTAAAATCCCAAATCATGAAGCACGCATGAGCATCTTGACTTGGTTGCATTTTAAAAAAACCTAAGAGAAGTGAAAATTAGCTCAAACCCTAAAACTCTAATTATTTGTTAACACTCAAGAACAACACAATACTATGGATATATTCCATATTTAAATTATACAAAAGAACTTCTATGTGAGCTAAAAAGTTAAACGGTGAAATTATAAAACCATATAAATTAGTTTAACTCTATTTGAAGCCCATTTTCTTCTTAGTTGACTCTTTTCAAACATACCCTTTTTGGCCTAAGCACATGCATGCAATTGCATGCTCAATTAGTGTATATATATACGTTTTAGTTTAGGTTAGCAACCCATCCTTTTCTCTCTTTTTCTTTGTGGTGCATGCCAAACAGCATATACGTATATGTGGCCTTCTCTCTCTAATCTCTCTCTAGACATAGCTTTTTCTCTCACTCTTTCTTTGTCGTACATGCATGGCAGCATTAGCAAGTCATACTCTATTCTTTCTTTGTATGCCAGTATGCTAATTTCCTTCTTCTTCTTTTTTTTCCTGCCGATGCATCTCATCCACCAAGCCCAACCAGACAAGACTAGCTAGTGAGTGTTGCTCGACTCGCACGAATGCACGCACGGGACGGAGTACTAGCCTAGCACATCTAGTGTCGCCGCGCTGCCTTGCCCCGTAGCACAGCCGAGCGAAGCGCCGCCCTATTTCTTCGTCTTCCTGCATGCAACAAGTACTCAGCTGAAACGTCCGGATCAGAAACTGCTCTGCACTTACCATACATTCATTCTCCAGTTAACTACGTCAATTAGAGTACAACGTCCTCCTCCTATATAGTCCTGAATTGACGTCCCTGTATCTCCTTTCCCATCTCTAATGCCAGTCCGTCCACAACTCGCCCCGTGAAAGAATATAGTGGAGCTCCAAACGAGATCGCCGCCAAACACCGCTCTAGTTCTTGGTGATTCCAACTAGGAGAAGCCGATCTGCTGCACCAAGAAGACCACGAGGAACAGGGGACTGATCCACGAAAATAGAAGGTCAAGCTGTTGATTACTGAGGACGCCAACGACAACCGGCTACCGATTTCAACCGTAGACTGCGACGAGCTTGGTGAGAACCGGTGTTTTGTTTTGGACAGAACACATTTCCCATATCAAGGCCTACCTCCTAGGCATAGTTGCTGCTCCTAGTATTGAAGATTGCACGGTTGCCGGTGAACCGAACGTCGTCTAGTGGCATAGGTATTTTAGACCACCATGCATACATCTGATGATCTTGGTCCCAACTTAGAAGATGCTCCAAGTAACTCTAGGAACCCACCGGTACTACTAGATGTGAATAAGTTCGAATTTTATCAACCTATTTTGACAAGAGTTCTGTTATCAGTATATTATTTATGCCTGTGTACTGCACTGCATAGGGTACTATTTGTACTGTTGCTAGTTATTTAGGTGCTCGTGACAGTCTAGTTTGATTCTCATGCATCTCTATGAACGGATGGACATCTGTAGTTGCGGATGATAGTCTTGTAGTAGTTGTTTCATATTTATATGGTACTACGTTTCTGCTAGTTAATGAGTAGGCTTATTTTTCTCGTTCGAATCGTCTGATTCCAATGCATCACTGTGAGCACATAGTCACGTCCGTGTACCGTATATGCTTAATATACTGCTGCTAGTTATCTGTGTAATCATGATTTTCTAGTTTGATCATAACATATACGGTTGATTACAAATGCTTGGATATAGATGTAATTGCTAGGCTTAGTTAAGTTCTTGCTGACCTGTTTCCTTTTGTGTTAATTATGTTGGTTAGCGTCAGTAGATCGTGCCAGGATGGATATTAATTTAAAACTTAGTCCTTTTGTTAAATAACCTATTAACTTTTTTTTTGTATTGCCATTAGTGTTGATTTTGTGCATGCTTTGTCTTGGTTGTTTTGTTTGATAGATTGTGTGGATTGTCAAGTGTGTTATTGCGAAGAGTGTACCAACACCACCAACTACTAAGGCAAGTGGCACTATCATCCATGTCCTAATATTATCATTACACTTAGTCGATTTTTGTAGTATGCATGATAGGACTACTATGATACTATGCTATGCTATGTCCTATTTAGGATATCCTTTATATCTTCCTTAGTGGAAATACTGTAGTTGTAGTATGCTTAGCCCTGCTATAGATTCAGGGTGGAATATACCATATTGTGATTATATGAAGAGTTGGAAAATATATGTTTTGTATAATAAAACAAGTACTCAATGAATCACCTGGGTGGAAAGTGGATACTCAGTTGTGAATAATGTGGCAACAAAGGGAACCATGTCTATGGCTATCTCTTTCGTGTGTGCACTAGGAGAACACCACCCAGGAACATAGAGATTGAACATGTTTCTCGTACAGTGGCTTTCGTGTACAGCCACATGCCAAATGGGCTCTGGCCTGGTCAATTACATAGTGGGAGACCCATGTATTGGTACCTCTTCAGGTTAACTAGAATTATGCATTGGAGGTTTATCCTTGCATTGGTGCCTGGTAGATGTGCTGGCATTATGTATTGGGAGGACTTTTATGGAAAGACTTTGTCACATTCTCGATCTGCCGGTACTCCATCTTGGTGAGTACTAATCCAGCGGCCACTGGTGGCGTCAAGACGAGATTGTGTCTTGTGGGTAAAGTGTACAACTTCTGCAGAAGATTAAATTCTAAGTACTTAGCCGTGTCCCTAGTTATGGACAACTCTAAGCAACTAAGGCCTGAAGCTATGGAAGATCTCGACATTCCAATTTCTTAAAGTAAAACTTGATGGTGACAACAAGAGAGTAGAAGCACTTGGAGTTTGCCAAGGAGTTCAGAAAGTTGTTGAAAGATCAAAACTATTTTGCAAAGATAGGATAAAACCATGTTGCTTTCTGCAAATGAGCCTAAGATCTACTTAGCCAAATATGCATGTAGTGATAGTCCAACTTATATTCACCAACTTGTGACACTTGCCAATACATTCAAAGTATTGACCCTTTTGTGGCTGCAACCTATCATGTTGCAGGTTATTCTATTGATGAGTGAGGATTGATGATAGGGGTTATGAGTCTACACCCAACATGTTTGCCTGTGGCACATGAAGATGAAGGACTCCATGCTTTACTTGTATTCTGCTGCTTTGTAATAAGATAGCCTATGGTTATGAGTTTGTAATAAGTATTCATATTCTGGACCATGCGATGTAATATGACCTTTGTATCTTGATATTACATCTTAAACCGTGGGTGCTAGCTATTCGATCCAGGGACTAGCACTGTAATCACAGGGATTCGAACCAAGCCAAGTTTGGGTCTTTACAAACAACAACCAGAGTCATTGCATGTTTGCTCTTTTCACATACCACCTATGGATCCACTAGTGTCATTGCATGTGTGTTCATTTTACTAACAACAACTAGATTCATTTCATGACTATTCTTTTCACATACCACACATGGATCCACCAGTGTCATTGAAATGTCTGTTCTCTCCAGAGACCACACATGGATCCACCAGGGTCATTGCATGTGTGTTCTTTTTAATAACAACAACCAGAGTCATTGCATGTGTGTTATTTTCACATACCACATATGGATCCACCAGTGTCATTGCATGTGTGTTCTTTTTACTAACAACAACCAGAGTCATTGAAATGTGTGTTCTTTTCACATACCACATATGGATCCGCCAGTGTCATTGCATGTGTGCTTTTTTTACTAACAACAACTGGGGTCATTGCATGTGTGTTGTCTTCAGAGACCACACATGGATCCACCAGTTTCATTGAATGTGTGTTCTTTTCACAATCCACCTATGGATCCACCAGTGTCATTGCATGTGTGCTCTTTTTACTAACAACAACGAGAGTCATTGCATGTGTGTTCTCTTCAGAGACCACACATGGATCCACCAGTATCATTGCATGTGTGTTCTTTTTACTAACAACAACCAGAGTCATTGAAATGTGTGTTCTCTTCAGAGACCACACATGGATCCACCAGTGTCATTGCATGTGTGCTCTTTTTACTAACAACAACCAGAGTCATTGCATGTGTGTTCCCTTCAGAGACCACACATGGATCCACCAGTGTCATTGCATGTGTGTTCTTTTTACTAACAACAACCAGAGTCATTGAAATGTGTGTTCTCTTTAGAGACCACACATGGATCCACCAGTGTCATTGCATGTGTGTTCTTTTTACTAACAATAACCAGAGTCATTGCATGTGTGCTCTTTTCACATACCACCTATGGATCCACCAGTATCATTGCATGTGTGTTCATTTTACTAACAACAACTGGAGTCATTTCATGACTGTTCTTTTCACATACCACATATGGATCCACTAGTGTCATTGAAATGTGTGTTCTCTTCAGATACCACACATGGATGCACCAGTGTCATTGCATGTGTGTTCTTTTTACTAACAACAACCAGAGTCATTGCATGTGTGTTCTTTTCACATACCACATATGGATCCACCAGTTTCATTGGGTGTATGCTCTTTTCACAATCCACCTATGGATCCACAAGTGTCATTGCATGTGTGTTCTTTTTACTAACAACAACCAGAGTCATTGAAATGTGTGTTCGTTTCACATACCACATATGGATCCACCGGTGTCATTGCATATGTGCTTTTTTTACAAAAAACAACTGGGGTCATTGCATGTATGTTCTATTCAGAGACCACACATTGATCCACCAGTGTCATTGCATGCGTGTTCTTTTCACAATCCACCTATGGATCCACCGGTGTCATTGGATCTGTTCTCTTTTTACTAACAACAACCAGATTCATTGCATGTGTGTTCTCTTCAGAGACCACACAAGGATCCACCAGTGTTATTGCATGTGTGTTCTTTTTACTAACAACAACTAGAGTCATTGAAATGTGTGTTCTCTTTAGAGACCACACATGGATCCACCAGTGTCATTGTATGTGTGCTCTTTTTACTAACAACAACCAGAGTCATTGCATGTGTGTTCCCTTCAGAGACCACACAGGCATCCACCAGTGTCATAGCATGTGTGTTCTTTTTACTAACAACAACCAGAGTCATTGAAATGTGTGTTCTCTTCAA
>CAJUXJ010001083.1:0-70501 GCA_910589775.1 Avena eriantha
AGACGCGCCGTGACGCAAAAAAGAGGGATGCAACACGAGACTTCCCAGGAGGTCACCCATCCTAGTACTACTCTCGCCCAAGCACGCTTAACTTCGGAGTTCTGATGGGATCCGGTGCTTTAGTGCTGGTATGATCGCATCCGACATGTTGTGCACGCCGGAGATACTTATGCTTGCCCCTCCAGCTCATTCTCATGCCTACACGATGGTCTTGCTTACCTTGCGAATCCCCATTTTTTATCCCAGCAAAAAAACGACCTCGAGGCCGTAGTAAAATAAATATGTAACGACGCCCCAGACGCGCCGTGACGCAAAAAGAGGGATGCAACACGAGGACTTCCCAGGAGGTCACCCATCCTAGTACTACTCTCGCCCAAGCACGCTTAACTTCGGAGTTCTGATGGGATCCGGTGCTTTAGTGCTGGTATGATCGCATCCGACATGTTGTGCACGCCGGAGATACTTATGCTTGCCCCTCCAGCTCATTCTCATGCCTACACGATGGTCTTGCTTACCTTGCGAATCCCCATTTTTTCTCCCAGCAAAAAACGACCTCGAGGTACCGTAAAATAAATAGTAACGACGCCCGTGACGCAAAAAAGAGGGATGCAACAAGAGGACTTCCCAGAGGTCACCCATCCTATACTACCTCGCCCAGCACTTAACTTAGAGTTATGATGGGATCCCGGTCTTAGTGATGGGATGATCGCACCGACATGTTTGCACTGCCGGAGGAACTTACTTGCCCCTCCAGCTCATCTCATGCTCAGATGGTCTTGCTTACCTTGCGAATCCCACATTTTTTTATCCCAGCAACAAAAACTCCTCGAGGTCCGTAAAAAAAATTAACGAATGACCCAACGCCCTGCGCAAAAGAGGGATGCAACCGAGGCATTCCCAGAGGTCACATCCTAGTACTACCTTTCGCCCAGCACGCGTTAACTTACTTCGGAAGTTCTGATGGGATCCGGTGCTTTAGTGCTGGTATGATCGCATCCGACATGTTGTGCACGCCGGAGATACTTATGCTTGCCCTCCAGCTCATTCTCATGCCTACACGATGGTCTTGCTTACCTTGCGAATCCCCATTTTTTATCCCAGCAAAAAAAACGACCTCGAGGTCCGTAAATAAATATGTAACGAACGCCCAGACGCGCCGTGACGCAAAAAAGAGGATGCAACACGAGGACTTCCCAGGAGGTCACCCATCCTATTACTACTCTCGCCCAAGCACGCTTAACTTCGGAGTTCTGATGGGATCCGGTGCTTTAGTGCTGGTATGATCGCATCCGACATGTTGTGCACGCCGGAGATACTTATGCTTGCCCCTCCAGCTCATTCTCATGCCTACACGATGGTCTTGCTTACCTTGCGAATCCCCATTTTTTATCCCAGCAAAAAAAACGACCTCGAGGTACCGTAAAATAAATATGTAACGACGCCCCAGACGCGCCGTGACGCAAAAAAGAGGGATGCAACACGAGGACTTCCCAGGAGGTCACCCATCCTAGTACTACTCTCGCCCAAGCACGCTTAACTTCAGAGTTCTGATGGGATCCGGTGCTTTAGTGCTGGTATGATCGCATCCGACATGTTGTGCACGCCGGAGATACTTATGCTTGCCCCTCCAGCTCATTCTCATGCCTACACGATGGTCTTGCTTACCTTGCGAATCCCATTTTTTATCCCAGCAAAAAAACGACCTCGAGGTACCGTAAAATAAATATGTAACGACGCCCAACGCCGTGACGCAAAAAAGAGGGATGCAACACGAGGACTTCCCAGGAGGTCACCCATCCTAGTACTACTCTCGCCCAAGCACGCTTAACTTCGGAGTTCTGATGGGATCCGGTGCTTTAGTGCTGGTATGATCGCATCCGACATGTTGTGCACGCCGGAGATACTTATGCTTGCCCCTCCAGCTCATTCTCATGCCTACACGATGGTCTTGCTTACCTTGCGAATCCCCATTTTTTATCCCAGCAAAAAACGACCTCGAGGTACCGTAAAATAAATATGTAACGACGCCCAGACGCGCCGTGACCGCAAAAAAGAGGGATGCAACACGAGGACTTCCCAGGAGGTCACCCATCCTAGTACTACTCTCGCCCAAGCACGCTTAACTTCGGAGTTCTGATGGGATCCGGTGCTTTAGTGCTGGTATGATCGCATCCGACATGTGTGCACGCCGGAGATACTTATGCTTGCCCCTCCAGCTCATTCTCATGCCTACACGATGGTCTTGCTTACCTTGCGAATCCCCATTTTTATCCCAGCAAAAAAACGACCTCGAGGTACCGTAAAATAAATATGTAACGACGCCCCAGACGCGCCGTGACGCAAAAAAGAGGGATGCAACACGAGGACTTCCAGGAGGTCACCCATCCTAGTACTACTCTCGCCCAAGCACGCTTAACTTCGGAGTTCTGATGGGATCCGGTGCTTTAGTGCTGGTATGATCGCATCCGACATGTTGTGCACGCCGGAGATACTTATGCTTGCCCCTCCAGCTCATTCTCATGCCTACACGATGGTCTTGCTTACCTTGCGAATCCCCATTTTTTATCCCAGCAAAAAAACGACCTCGAGGTACCGTAAAATAAATATGTAACGACGCCCAGACGCGCCGTGACGCAAAAAAGAGGGATGCAACACGAGGACTTCCCAGGAGGTCACCCATCCTAGTACTACTCTCGCCCAAGCACGCTTAACTTCGGAGTTCTGATGGGATCCGTGCTTTAGTGCTGGTATGATCGCATCCGACATGTTGTGCACGCCGGAGATACTTATGCTTGCCCCTCCAGCTCATTCTCATGCCTACACGATGGTCTTGCTTACCTTGCGAATCCCCATTTTTTATCCCAGCAAAAAAACGACCTCGAGGTACCGTAAAATAAATATGTAACGACGCCCAGACGCCGTGACGCAAAAAGAGGGATGCAACACGAGGACTTCCCAGGAGGTCACCCATCCTAGTACTACTCTCGCCCAAGCACGCTTAACTTCGGAGTTCTGATGGGATCCGGTGCTTTAGTGCTGGTATGATCGCATCCGACATGTTGTGCACGCCGGAGATACTTATGCTTGCCCCTCCAGCTCATTCTCATGCCTACAACGATGGTCTTGCTTACCTTGCGAATCCCCATTTTTATCCCAGCAAAAAAACGACCTCGAGGTACCGTAAAATAAATATGTAACGACGCCCAGACGCGCCGTGACGCAAAAAAGAGGGATGCAACACGAGGACTTCCCAGGAGGTCACCCATCCTAGTACTACTCTCGCCCAAGCACGCTTAACTTCGGAGTTCTGATGGGATCCGGTGCTTTAGTGCTGGTATGATCGCATCCGACATGTTGTGCACGCCGGAGATACTTATGCTTGCCCCTCCAGCTCATTCTCATGCCTACACGATGGTCTTGCTTACCTTGCGAATCCCCATTTTTTATCCCAGCAAAAAAACGACCTCGAGGTACCGTAAAATAAATATGTAACGACGCCCCAGACGCGCCGTGACGCAAAAAAGAGGGATGCAACACGAGGACTTCCCAGGAGGTCACCCATCCTAGTACTACTCTCGCCCAAGCACGCTTAACTTCGGAGTTCTGATGGGATCCGGTGCTTTAGTGCTGGTATGATCGCATCCGACATGTTGTGCACGCCGGAGATACTTATGCTTGCCCCTCCAGCTCATTCTCATGCCTACACGATGGTCTTGCTTACCTTGCGAATCCCCATTTTTTATCCCAGCAAAAAAACGACCTCGAGGTACCGTAAAATAAATATGTAACGACGCCCAGACGCGCCGTGACGCAAAAAAGAGGGATGCAACACGAGGACTTCCCAGGAGGTCACCCATCCTAGTACTACTCTCGCCCAAGCACGCTTAACTTCGGAGTTCTGATGGGATCCGGTGCTTTAGTGCTGGTATGATCGCATCCGACATGTTGTGCACGCCGGAGATACTTATGCTTGCCCCTCCAGCTCATTCTCATGCCTACACGATGGTCTTGCTTACCTTGCGAATCCCCATTTTTTATCCCAGCAAAAAAACGACCTCGAGGTACCGTAAAATAAATATGTAACGACGCCCAGACGCGCCGTGACGCAAAAAAGAGGGATGCAACACGAGGACTTCCCAGGAGGTCACCCATCCTAGTACTACTCTCGCCCAAGCACGCTTAACTTCGGAGTTCTGATGGGATCCGGTGCTTTAGTGCTGGTATGATCGCATCCGACATGTTGTGCACGCCGGAGATACTTATGCTTGCCCCTCCAGCTCATTCTCATGCCTACACGATGGTCTTGCTTACCTTGCGAATCCCCATTTTTTATCCCAGCAAAAAAACGACCTCGAGGTACCGTAAAATAAATATGTAACGACGCCCAGACGCGCCGTGACGCAAAAAAGAGGGATGCAACACGAGGACTTCCCAGGAGGTCACCCATCCTAGTACTACTCTCGCCCAAGCACGCTTAACTTCGGAGTTCTGATGGGATCCGGTGCTTTAGTGCTGGTATGATCGCATCCGACATGTTGTGCACGCCGGAGATACTTATGCTTGCCCCTCCAGCTCATTCTCATGCCTACACGATGGTCTTGCTTACCTTGCGAATCCCCATTTTTTATCCCAGCAAAAAAACGACCTCGAGGTACCGTAAAATAAATATGTAACGACGCCCAGACGCGCCGTGACGCAAAAAAGAGGGATGCAACACGAGGACTTCCCAGGAGGTCACCCATCCTAGTACTACTCTCGCCCAAGCACGCTTAACTTCGGAGTTCTGATGGGATCCGGTGCTTTAGTGCTGGTATGATCGCATCCGACATGTTGTGCACGCCGGAGATACTTATGCTTGCCCCTCCAGCTCATTCTCATGCCTACACGATGGTCTTGCTTACCTTGCGAATCCCCATTTTTTATCCCAGCAAAAAAACGACCTCGAGGTACCGTAAAATAAATATGTAACGACGCCCCAGACGCGCCGTGACGCAAAAAAGAGGGATGCAACACGAGGACTTCCCAGGAGGTCACCCATCCTAGTACTACTCTCGCCCAAGCACGCTTAACTTCGGAGTTCTGATGGGATCCGGTGCTTTAGTGCTGGTATGATCGCATCCGACATGTTGTGCACGCCGGAGATACTTATGCTTGCCCCTCCAGCTCATTCTCATGCCTACACGATGGTCTTGCTTACCTTGCGAATCCCCATTTTTTATCCCAGCAAAAAAAACGACCTCGAGGTACCGTAAAATAAATATGTAACGACGCCCAGACGCCGTGACGCAAAAAAGAGGGATGCAACACGAGGACTTCCCAGGAGGTCACCCATCCTAGTACTACTCTCGCCCAAGCACGCTTAACTTCGGAGTTCTGATGGGATCCGGTGCTTTAGTGCTGGTATGATCGCATCCGACATGTTGTGCACGCCGGAGATACTTATGCTTGCCCCTCCAGCTCATTCTCATGCCTACACGATGGTCTTGCTTACCTTGCGAATCCCCATTTTTTATCCCAGCAAAAAAACGACCTCGAGGTACCGTAAAATAAATATGTAACGACGCCCCAGACGCGCCGTGACGCAAAAAAGAGGGATGCAACACGAGGACTTCCCAGGAGGTCACCCATCCTAGTACTACTCTCGCCCAAGCACGCTTAACTTCGGAGTTCTGATGGGATCCGGTGCTTTAGTGCTGGTATGATCGCATCCGACATGTTGTGCACGCCGGAGATACTTATGCTTGCCCCTCCAGCTCATTCTCATGCCTACACGATGGTCTTGCTTACCTTGCGAATCCCCATTTTTTATCCCAGCAAAAAAACGACCTCGAGGTACCGTAAAATAAATATGTAACGACGCCCAGACGCGCCGTGACGCAAAAAAGAGGGATGCAACACGAGGACTTCCCAGGAGGTCACCCATCCTAGTACTACTCTCGCCCAAGCACGCTTAACTTCGGAGTTCTGATGGGATCCGGTGCTTTAGTGCTGGTATGATCGCATCCGACATGTTGTGCACGCCGGAGATACTTATGCTTGCCCCTCCAGCTCATTCTCATGCCTACACGATGGTCTTGCTTACCTTGCGAATCCCCATTTTTTATCCCAGCAAAAAAACGACCTCGAGGTACCGTAAAATAAATATGTAACGACGCCCCAGACGCCGTGACGCAAAAAAGAGGGATGCAACACGAGGACTTCCCAGGAGGTCACCCATCCTAGTACTACTCTCGCCCAAGCACGCTTAACTTCGGAGTTCTGATGGGATCCGGTGCTTTAGTGCTGGTATGATCGCATCCGACATGTTGTGCACGCCGGAGATACTTATGCTTGCCCCTCCAGCTCATTCTCATGCCTACACGATGGTCTTGCTTACCTTGCGAATCCCCATTTTTTATCCCAGCAAAAAAACGACCTCGAGGTACCGTAAAATAAATATGTAACGACGCCCAGACGCGCCGTGACGCAAAAAAGAGGGATGCAACACGAGGACTTCCCAGGAGGTCACCCATCCTAGTACTACTCTCGCCCAAGCACGCTTAACTTCGGAGTTCTGATGGGATCCGGTGCTTTAGTGCTGGTATGATCGCATCCGACATGTTGTGCACGCCGGAGATACTTATGCTTGCCCCTCCAGCTCATTCTCATGCCTACACGATGGTCTTGCTTACCTTGCGAATCCCCATTTTTTATCCCAGCAAAAAAACGACCTCGAGGTACCGTAAAATAAATATGTAACGACGCGCCGTGACGCAAAAAAGAGGGATGCAACACGAGGACTTCCCAGGAGGTCACCCATCCTAGTACTACTCTCGCCCAAGCACGCTTAACTTCGGAGTTCTGATGGGATCCGGTGCTTTAGTGCTGGTATGATCGCATCCGACATGTTGTGCACGCCGGAGATACTTATGCTTGCCCCTCCAGCTCATTCTCATGCCTACACGATGGTCTTGCTTACCTTGCGAATCCCCATTTTTTATCCCAGCAAAAAAACGACCTCGAGGTACCGTAAAATAAATATGTAACGACGCGCCGTGACGCAAAAAAGAGGGATGCAACACGAGGACTTCCCAGGAGGTCACCCATCCTAGTACTACTCTCGCCCAAGCACGCTTAACTTCGGAGTTCTGATGGGATCCGGTGCTTTAGTGCTGGTATGATCGCATCCGACATGTTGTGCACGCCGGAGATACTTATGCTTGCCCCTCCAGCTCATTCTCATGCCTACACGATGGTCTTGCTTACCTTGCGAATCCCCATTTTTTATCCCAGCAAAAAAACGACCTCGAGGTACCGTAAAATAAATATGTAACGACGCGCCGTGACGCAAAAAAGAGGGATGCAACACGAGGACTTCCCAGGAGGTCACCCATCCTAGTACTACTCTCGCCCAAGCACGCTTAACTTCGGAGTTCTGATGGGATCCGGTGCTTTAGTGCTGGTATGATCGCATCCGACATGTTGTGCACGCCGGAGATACTTATGCTTGCCCCTCCA
This sequence comes from Avena eriantha, assembly GCA_910589775.1. NCBI lineage: Eukaryota > Viridiplantae > Streptophyta > Magnoliopsida > Poales > Poaceae > Avena > Avena eriantha. The sequence continues at coordinate 7,498 of CAJUXJ010001083.1, forward strand.
GCTCATTCTCATGCCTACACGATGGTCTTGCTTACCTTGCGAATCCCCATTTTTTATCCCAGCAAAAAAACGACCTCGAGGTACCGTAAAATAAATATGTAACGACGCCCAGTGACGCAAAAAAGAGGGATGCAACACGAGGACTTCCCAGGAGGTCACCCATCCTAGTACTACTCTCGCCCAAGCACGCTTAACTTCGGAGTTCTGATGGGATCCGGTGCTTTAGTGCTGGTATGATCGCATCCGACATGTTGTGCACGCCGGAGATACTTATGCTTGCCCCTCCAGCTCATTCTCATGCCTACACGATGGTCTTGCTTACCTTGCGAATCCCCATTTTTTATCCCAGCAAAAAAACGACCTCGAGGTACCGTAAAATAAATATGTAACGACGCGCCGTGACGCAAAAAAGAGGGATGCAACACGAGGACTTCCCAGGAGGTCACCCATCCTAGTACTACTCTCGCCCAAGCACGCTTAACTTCGGAGTTCTGATGGGATCCGGTGCTTTAGTGCTGGTATGATCGCATCCGACATGTTGTGCACGCCGGAGATACTTATGCTTGCCCCTCCAGCTCATTCTCATGCCTACACGATGGTCTTGCTTACCTTGCGAATCCCCATTTTTTATCCCAGCAAAAAAAACGACCTCGAGGTACCGTAAAATAAATATGTAACGACGCGCCGTGACGCAAAAAAGAGGGATGCAACACGAGGACTTCCCAGGAGGTCACCCATCCTAGTACTACTCTCGCCCAAGCACGCTTAACTTCGGAGTTCTGATGGGATCCGGTGCTTTAGTGCTGGTATGATCGCATCCGACATGTTGTGCACGCCGGAGATACTTATGCTTGCCCCTCCAGCTCATTCTCATGCCTACACGATGGTCTTGCTTACCTTGCGAATCCCCATTTTTTATCCCAGCAAAAAAACCACCTCGAGGTACCGTAAAATAAATATGTAACGACGCGCCGTGACGCAAAAAAGAGGGATGCAACACGAGGACTTCCCAGGAGGTCACCCATCCTAGTACTACTCTCGCCCAAGCACGCTTAACTTCGGAGTTCTGATGGGATCCGGTGCTTTAGTGCTGGTATGATCGCATCCGACATGTTGTGCACGCCGGAGATACTTATGCTTGCCCCTCCAGCTCATTCTCATGCCTACACGATGGTCTTGCTTACCTTGCGAATCCCCATTTTTTATCCCAGCAAAAAAACACCTCGAGGTACCGTAAAATAAATATGTAACGACGCGCCGTGACGCAAAAAAGAGGGATGCAACACGAGGACTTCCCAGGAGGTCACCCATCCTAGTACTACTCTCGCCCAAGCACGCTTAACTTCGGAGTTCTGATGGGATCCGGTGCTTTAGTGCTGGTATGATCGCATCCGACATGTTGTGCACGCCGGAGATACTTATGCTTGCCCCTCCAGCTCATTCTCATGCCTACACGATGGTCTTGCTTACCTTGCGAATCCCCATTTTTTATCCCAGCAAAAAAACGACCTCGAGGTACCGTAAAATAAATATGTAACGACGCGCCGTGACGCAAAAAAGAGGGATGCAACACGAGGACTTCCCAGGAGGTCACCCATCCTAGTACTACTCTCGCCCAAGCACGCTTAACTTCGGAGTTCTGATGGGATCCGGTGCTTTAGTGCTGGTATGATCGCATCCGACATGTTGTGCACGCCGGAGATACTTATGCTTGCCCCTCCAGCTCATTCTCATGCCTACACGATGGTCTTGCTTACCTTGCGAATCCCCATTTTTTATCCCAGCAAAAAAACGACCTCGAGGTACCGTAAAATAAATATGTAACGACGCGCCGTGACGCAAAAAAGAGGGATGCAACACGAGGACTTCCCAGGAGGTCACCCATCCTAGTACTACTCTCGCCCAAGCACGCTTAACTTCGGAGTTCTGATGGGATCCGGTGCTTTAGTGCTGGTATGATCGCATCCGACATGTTGTGCACGCCGGAGATACTTATGCTTGCCCCTCCAGCTCATTCTCATGCCTACACGATGGTCTTGCTTACCTTGCGAATCCCCATTTTTTATCCCAGCAAAAAAACCACCTCGAGGTACCGTAAAATAAATATGTAACGACGCGCCGTGACGCAAAAAAGAGGGATGCAACACGAGGACTTCCCAGGAGGTCACCCATCCTAGTACTACTCTCGCCCAAGCACGCTTAACTTCGGAGTTCTGATGGGATCCGGTGCTTTAGTGCTGGTATGATCGCATCCGACATGTTGTGCACGCCGGAGATACTTATGCTTGCCCCTCCAGCTCATTCTCATGCCTACACGATGGTCTTGCTTACCTTGCGAATCCCCATTTTTTATCCCAGCAAAAAAACCACCTCGAGGTACCGTAAAATAAATATGTAACGACGCGCCGTGACGCAAAAAAGAGGGATGCAACACGAGGACTTCCCAGGAGGTCACCCATCCTAGTACTACTCTCGCCCAAGCACGCTTAACTTCGGAGTTCTGATGGGATCCGGTGCTTTAGTGCTGGTATGATCGCATCCGCATGTTGTGCACGCCGGAGATACTTATGCTTGCCCCTCCAGCTCATTCTCATGCCTACACGATGGTCTTGCTTACCTTGCGAATCCCCATTTTTTATCCCAGCAAAAAAACCACCTCGAGGTACCGTAAAATAAATATGTAACGACGCGCCGTGACGCAAAAAAGAGGGATGCAACACGAGGACTTCCCAGGAGGTCACCCATCCTAGTACTACTCTCGCCCAAGCACGCTTAACTTCGGAGTTCTGATGGGATCCGGTGCTTTAGTGCTGGTATGATCGCATCCGACATGTTGTGCACGCCGGAGATACTTATGCTTGCCCCTCCAGCTCATTCTCATGCCTACACGATGGTCTTGCTTACCTTGCGAATCCCCATTTTTTATCCCAGCAAAAAAACCACCTCGAGGTACCGTAAAATAAATATGTAACGACGCGCCGTGACGCAAAAAAGAGGGATGCAACACGAGGACTTCCCAGGAGGTCACCCATCCTAGTACTACTCTCGCCCAAGCACGCTTAACTTCGGAGTTCTGATGGGATCCGGTGCTTTAGTGCTGGTATGATCGCATCCGACATGTTGTGCACGCCGGAGATACTTATGCTTGCCCCTCCAGCTCATTCTCATGCCTACACGATGGTCTTGCTTACCTTGCGAATCCCCATTTTTTATCCCAGCAAAAAAACCACCTCGAGGTACCGTAAAATAAATATGTAACGACGCGCCGTGACGCAAAAAAGAGGGATGCAACACGAGGACTTCCCAGGAGGTCACCCATCCTAGTACTACTCTCGCCCAAGCACGCTTAACTTCGGAGTTCTGATGGGATCCGGTGCTTTAGTGCTGGTATGATCGCATCCGACATGTTGTGCACGCCGGAGATACTTATGCTTGCCCCTCCAGCTCATTCTCATGCCTACACGATGGTCTTGCTTACCTTGCGAATCCCCATTTTTATCCCAGCAAAAAAACCACCTCGAGGTACCGTAAAATAAATATGTAACGACGCGCCGTGACGCAAAAAAGAGGGATGCAACACGAGGACTTCCCAGGAGGTCACCCATCCTAGTACTACTCTCGCCCAAGCACGCTTAACTTCGGAGTTCTGATGGGATCCGGTGCTTTAGTGCTGGTATGATCGCATCCGACATGTTGTGCACGCCGGAGATACTTATGCTTGCCCCTCCAGCTCATTCTCATGCCTACACGATGGTCTTGCTTACCTTGCGAATCCCCATTTTTTATCCCAGCAAAAAAACCACCTCGAGGTACCGTAAAATAAATATGTAACGACGCGCCGTGACGCAAAAAAGAGGGATGCAACACGAGGACTTCCCAGGAGGTCACCCATCCTAGTACTACTCTCGCCCAAGCACGCTTAACTTCGGAGTTCTGATGGGATCCGGTGCTTTAGTGCTGGTATGATCGCATCCGGCATGTTGTGCACGCCGGAGATACTTATGCTTGCCCCTCCAGCTCATTCTCATGCCTACACGATGGTCTTGCTTACCTTGCGAATCCCCATTTTTTATCCCAGCAAAAAAACCACCTCGAGGTACCGTAAAATAAATATGTAACGACGCGCCGTGACGCAAAAAAGAGGGATGCAACACGAGGACTTCCCAGGAGGTCACCCATCCTAGTACTACTCTCGCCCAAGCACGCTTAACTTCGGAGTTCTGATGGGATCCGGTGCTTTAGTGCTGGTATGATCGCATCCGGCATGTTGTGCACGCCGGAGATACTTATGCTTGCCCCTCCAGCTCATTCTCATGCCTACACGATGGTCTTGCTTACCTTGCGAATCCCCATTTTTTATCCCAGCAAAAAAACCACCTCGAGGTACCGTAAAATAAATATGTAACGACGCGCCGTGACGCAAAAAAGAGGGATGCAACACGAGGACTTCCCAGGAGGTCACCCATCCTAGTACTACTCTCGCCCAAGCACGCTTAACTTCGGAGTTCTGATGGGATCCGGTGCTTTAGTGCTGGTATGATCGCATCCGGCATGTTGTGCACGCCGGAGATACTTATGCTTGCCCCTCCAGCTCATTCTCATGCCTACACGATGGTCTTGCTTACCTTGCGAATCCCCATTTTTTATCCCAGCAAAAAAACCACCTCGAGGTACCGTAAAATAAATATGTAACGACGCGCCGTGACGCAAAAAAGAGGGATGCAACACGAGGACTTCCCAGGAGGTCACCCATCCTAGTACTACTCTCGCCCAAGCACGCTTAACTTCGGAGTTCTGATGGGATCCGGTGCTTTAGTGCTGGTATGATCGCATCCGGCATGTTGTGCACGCCGGAGATACTTATGCTTGCCCCTCCAGCTCATTCTCATGCCTACACGATGGTCTTGCTTACCTTGCGAATCCCCATTTTTTATCCCAGCAAAAAAACCACCTCGAGGTACCGTAAAATAAATATGTAACGACGCGCCGTGACGCAAAAAAGAGGGATGCAACACGAGGACTTCCCAGGAGGTCACCCATCCTAGTACTACTCTCGCCCAAGCACGCTTAACTTCGGAGTTCTGATGGGATCCGGTGCTTTAGTGCTGGTATGATCGCATCCGGCATGTTGTGCACGCCGGAGATACTTATGCTTGCCCCTCCAGCTCATTCTCATGCCTACACGATGGTCTTGCTTACCTTGCGAATCCCCATTTTTTATCCCAGCAAAAAAACCACCTCGAGGTACCGTAAAATAAATATGTAACGACGCGCCGTGACGCAAAAAAGAGGGATGCAACACGAGGACTTCCCAGGAGGTCACCCATCCTAGTACTACTCTCGCCCAAGCACGCTTAACTTCGGAGTTCTGATGGGATCCGGTGCTTTAGTGCTGGTATGATCGCATCCGGCATGTTGTGCACGCCGGAGATACTTATGCTTGCCCCTCCAGCTCATTCTCATGCCTACACGATGGTCTTGCTTACCTTGCGAATCCCCATTTTTTATCCCAGCAAAAAAACCACCTCGAGGTACCGTAAAATAAATATGTAACGACGCGCCGTGACGCAAAAAAGAGGGATGCAACACGAGGACTTCCCAGGAGGTCACCCATCCTAGTACTACTCTCGCCCAAGCACGCTTAACTTCGGAGTTCTGATGGGATCCGGTGCTTTAGTGCTGGTATGATCGCATCCGGCATGTTGTGCACGCCGGAGATACTTATGCTTGCCCCTCCAGCTCATTCTCATGCCTACACGATGGTCTTGCTTACCTTGCGAATCCCCATTTTTTATCCCAGCAAAAAAACCACCTCGAGGTACCGTAAAATAAATATGTAACGACGCGCCGTGACGCAAAAAAGAGGGATGCAACACGAGGACTTCCCAGGAGGTCACCCATCCTAGTACTACTCTCGCCCAAGCACGCTTAACTTCGGAGTTCTGATGGGATCCGGTGCTTTAGTGCTGGTATGATCGCATCCGGCATGTTGTGCACGCCGGAGATACTTATGCTTGCCCCTCCAGCTCATTCTCATGCCTACACGATGGTCTTGCTTACCTTGCGAATCCCCATTTTTTATCCCAGCAAAAAAACCACCTCGAGGTACCGTAAAATAAATATGTAACGACGCGCCGTGACGCAAAAAAGAGGGATGCAACACGAGGACTTCCCAGGAGGTCACCCATCCTAGTACTACTCTCGCCCAAGCACGCTTAACTTCGGAGTTCTGATGGGATCCGGTGCTTTAGTGCTGGTATGATCGCATCCGGCATGTTGTGCACGCCGGAGATACTTATGCTTGCCCCTCCAGCTCATTCTCATGCCTACACGATGGTCTTGCTTACCTTGCGAATCCCCATTTTTTATCCCAGCAAAAAAAACCACCTCGAGGTACCGTAAAATAAATATGTAACGACGCGCCGTGACGCAAAAAAGAGGGATGCAACACGAGGACTTCCCAGGAGGTCACCCATCCTAGTACTACTCTCGCCCAAGCACGCTTAACTTCGGAGTTCTGATGGGATCCGGTGCTTTAGTGCTGGTATGATCGCATCCGGCATGTTGTGCACGCCGGAGATACTTATGCTTGCCCCTCCAGCTCATTCTCATGCCTACACGATGGTCTTGCTTACCTTGCGAATCCCCATTTTTTATCCCAGCAAAAAAACCACCTCGAGGTACCGTAAAATAAATATGTAACGACGCGCCGTGACGCAAAAAAGAGGGATGCAACACGAGGACTTCCCAGGAGGTCACCCATCCTAGTACTACTCTCGCCCAAGCACGCTTAACTTCGGAGTTCTGATGGGATCCGGTGCTTTAGTGCTGGTATGATCGCATCCGACATGTTGTGCACGCCGGAGATACTTATGCTTGCCCCTCCAGCTCATTCTCATGCCTACACGATGGTCTTGCTTACCTTGCGAATCCCCATTTTTTATCCCAGCAAAAAAACCACCTCGAGGTACCGTAAAATAAATATGTAACGACGCGCCGTGACGCAAAAAAGAGGGATGCAACACGAGGACTTCCCAGGAGGTCACCCATCCTAGTACTACTCTCGCCCAAGCACGCTTAACTTCGGAGTTCTGATGGGATCCGGTGCTTTAGTGCTGGTATGATCGCATCCGACATGTTGTGCACGCCGGAGATACTTATGCTTGCCCCTCCAGCTCATTCTCATGCCTACACGATGGTCTTGCTTACCTTGCGAATCCCCATTTTTTATCCCAGCAAAAAAACCACCTCGAGGTACCGTAAAATAAATATGTAACGACGCGCCGTGACGCAAAAAAGAGGGATGCAACACGAGGACTTCCCAGGAGGTCACCCATCCTAGTACTACTCTCGCCCAAGCACGCTTAACTTCGGAGTTCTGATGGGATCCGGTGCTTTAGTGCTGGTATGATCGCATCCGGCATGTTGTGCACGCCGGAGATACTTATGCTTGCCCCTCCAGCTCATTCTCATGCCTACACGATGGTCTTGCTTACCTTGCGAATCCCCATTTTTTATCCCAGCAAAAAAACCACCTCGAGGTACCGTAAAATAAATATGTAACGACGCGCCGTGACGCAAAAAAGAGGGATGCAACACGAGGACTTCCCAGGAGGTCACCCATCCTAGTACTACTCTCGCCCAAGCACGCTTAACTTCGGAGTTCTGATGGGATCCGGTGCTTTAGTGCTGGTATGATCGCATCCGGCATGTTGTGCACGCCGGAGATACTTATGCTTGCCCCTCCAGCTCATTCTCATGCCTACACGATGGTCTTGCTTACCTTGCGAATCCCCATTTTTTATCCCAGCAAAAAAACCACCTCGAGGTACCGTAAAATAAATATGTAACGACGCGCCGTGACGCAAAAAAGAGGGATGCAACACGAGGACTTCCCAGGAGGTCACCCATCCTAGTACTACTCTCGCCCAAGCACGCTTAACTTCGGAGTTCTGATGGGATCCGGTGCTTTAGTGCTGGTATGATCGCATCCGGCATGTTGTGCACGCCGGAGATACTTATGCTTGCCCCTCCAGCTCATTCTCATGCCTACACGATGGTCTTGCTTACCTTGCGAATCCCCATTTTTTATCCCAGCAAAAAAACCACCTCGAGGTACCGTAAAATAAATATGTAACGACGCGCCGTGACGCAAAAAAGAGGGATGCAACACGAGGACTTCCCAGGAGGTCACCCATCCTAGTACTACTCTCGCCCAAGCACGCTTAACTTCGGAGTTCTGATGGGATCCGGTGCTTTAGTGCTGGTATGATCGCATCCGGCATGTTGTGCACGCCGGAGATACTTATGCTTGCCCCTCCAGCTCATTCTCATGCCTACACGATGGTCTTGCTTACCTTGCGAATCCCCATTTTTTATCCCAGCAAAAAAAACCACCTCGAGGTACCGTAAAATAAATATGTAACGACGCGCCGTGACGCAAAAAAGAGGGATGCAACACGAGGACTTCCCAGGAGGTCACCCATCCTAGTACTACTCTCGCCCAAGCACGCTTAACTTCGGAGTTCTGATGGGATCCGGTGCTTTAGTGCTGGTATGATCGCATCCGGCATGTTGTGCACGCCGGAGATACTTATGCTTGCCCCTCCAGCTCATTCTCATGCCTACACGATGGTCTTGCTTACCTTGCGAATCCCCATTTTTTATCCCAGCAAAAAAACCACCTCGAGGTACCGTAAAATAAATATGTAACGACGCGCCGTGACGCAAAAAAGAGGGATGCAACACGAGGACTTCCCAGGAGGTCACCCATCCTAGTACTACTCTCGCCCAAGCACGCTTAACTTCGGAGTTCTGATGGGATCCGGTGCTTTAGTGCTGGTATGATCGCATCCGGCATGTTGTGCACGCCGGAGATACTTATGCTTGCCCCTCCAGCTCATTCTCATGCCTACACGATGGTCTTGCTTACCTTGCGAATCCCCATTTTTTATCCCAGCAAAAAAACCACCTCGAGGTACCGTAAAATAAATATGTAACGACGCGCCGTGACGCAAAAAAGAGGGATGCAACACGAGGACTTCCCAGGAGGTCACCCATCCTAGTACTACTCTCGCCCAAGCACGCTTAACTTCGGAGTTCTGATGGGATCCGGTGCTTTAGTGCTGGTATGATCGCATCCGGCATGTTGTGCACGCCGGAGATACTTATGCTTGCCCCTCCAGCTCATTCTCATGCCTACACGATGGTCTTGCTTACCTTGCGAATCCCCATTTTTTATCCCAGCAAAAAAACCACCTCGAGGTACCGTAAAATAAATATGTAACGACGCGCCGTGACGCAAAAAAGAGGGATGCAACACGAGGACTTCCCAGGAGGTCACCCATCCTAGTACTACTCTCGCCCAAGCACGCTTAACTTCGGAGTTCTGATGGGATCCGGTGCTTTAGTGCTGGTATGATCGCATCCGGCATGTTGTGCACGCCGGAGATACTTATGCTTGCCCCTCCAGCTCATTCTCATGCCTACACGATGGTCTTGCTTACCTTGCGAATCCCCATTTTTTATCCCAGCAAAAAAACCACCTCGAGGTACCGTAAAATAAATATGTAACGACGCGCCGTGACGCAAAAAAGAGGGATGCAACACGAGGACTTCCCAGGAGGTCACCCATCCTAGTACTACTCTCGCCCAAGCACGCTTAACTTCGGAGTTCTGATGGGATCCGGTGCTTTAGTGCTGGTATGATCGCATCCGGCATGTTGTGCACGCCGGAGATACTTATGCTTGCCCCTCCAGCTCATTCTCATGCCTACACGATGGTCTTGCTTACCTTGCGAATCCCCATTTTTTATCCCAGCAAAAAAAACCACCTCGAGGTACCGTAAAATAAATATGTAACGACGCGCCGTGACGCAAAAAAGAGGGATGCAACACGAGGACTTCCCAGGAGGTCACCCATCCTAGTACTACTCTCGCCCAAGCACGCTTAACTTCGGAGTTCTGATGGGATCCGGTGCTTTAGTGCTGGTATGATCGCATCCGGCATGTTGTGCACGCCGGAGATACTTATGCTTGCCCCTCCAGCTCATTCTCATGCCTACACGATGGTCTTGCTTACCTTGCGAATCCCCATTTTTTATCCCAGCAAAAAAACCACCTCGAGGTACCGTAAAATAAATATGTAACGACGCGCCGTGACGCAAAAAAGAGGGATGCAACACGAGGACTTCCCAGGAGGTCACCCATCCTAGTACTACTCTCGCCCAAGCACGCTTAACTTCGGAGTTCTGATGGGATCCGGTGCTTTAGTGCTGGTATGATCGCATCCGGCATGTTGTGCACGCCGGAGATACTTATGCTTGCCCCTCCAGCTCATTCTCATGCCTACACGATGGTCTTGCTTACCTTGCGAATCCCCATTTTTTATCCCAGCAAAAAAAACCACCTCGAGGTACCGTAAAATAAATATGTAACGACGCGCCGTGACGCAAAAAAGAGGGATGCAACACGAGGACTTCCCAGGAGGTCACCCATCCTAGTACTACTCTCGCCCAAGCACGCTTAACTTCGGAGTTCTGATGGGATCCGGTGCTTTAGTGCTGGTATGATCGCATCCGGCATGTTGTGCACGCCGGAGATACTTATGCTTGCCCCTCCAGCTCATTCTCATGCCTACACGATGGTCTTGCTTACCTTGCGAATCCCCATTTTTTATCCCAGCAAAAAAACCACCTCGAGGTACCGTAAAATAAATATGTAACGACGCGCCGTGACGCAAAAAAGAGGGATGCAACACGAGGACTTCCCAGGAGGTCACCCATCCTAGTACTACTCTCGCCCAAGCACGCTTAACTTCGGAGTTCTGATGGGATCCGGTGCTTTAGTGCTGGTATGATCGCATCCGGCATGTTGTGCACGCCGGAGATACTTATGCTTGCCCCTCCAGCTCATTCTCATGCCTACACGATGGTCTTGCTTACCTTGCGAATCCCCATTTTTTATCCCAGCAAAAAAACCACCTCGAGGTACCGTAAAATAAATATGTAACGACGCGCCGTGACGCAAAAAAGAGGGATGCAACACGAGGACTTCCCAGGAGGTCACCCATCCTAGTACTACTCTCGCCCAAGCACGCTTAACTTCGGAGTTCTGATGGGATCCGGTGCTTTAGTGCTGGTATGATCGCATCCGGCATGTTGTGCACGCCGGAGATACTTATGCTTGCCCCTCCAGCTCATTCTCATGCCTACACGATGGTCTTGCTTACCTTGCGAATCCCCATTTTTTATCCCAGCAAAAAAACCACCTCGAGGTACCGTAAAATAAATATGTAACGACGCGCCGTGACGCAAAAAAGAGGGATGCAACACGAGGACTTCCCAGGAGGTCACCCATCCTAGTACTACTCTCGCCCAAGCACGCTTAACTTCGGAGTTCTGATGGGATCCGGTGCTTTAGTGCTGGTATGATCGCATCCGGCATGTTGTGCACGCCGGAGATACTTATGCTTGCCCCTCCAGCTCATTCTCATGCCTACACGATGGTCTTGCTTACCTTGCGAATCCCCATTTTTTATCCCAGCAAAAAAACCACCTCGAGGTACCGTAAAATAAATATGTAACGACGCGCCGTGACGCAAAAAAGAGGGATGCAACACGAGGACTTCCCAGGAGGTCACCCATCCTAGTACTACTCTCGCCCAAGCACGCTTAACTTCGGAGTTCTGATGGGATCCGGTGCTTTAGTGCTGGTATGATCGCATCCGGCATGTTGTGCACGCCGGAGATACTTATGCTTGCCCCTCCAGCTCATTCTCATGCCTACACGATGGTCTTGCTTACCTTGCGAATCCCCATTTTTTATCCCAGCAAAAAAACCACCTCGAGGTACCGTAAAATAAATATGTAACGACGCGCCGTGACGCAAAAAAGAGGGATGCAACACGAGGACTTCCCAGGAGGTCACCCATCCTAGTACTACTCTCGCCCAAGCACGCTTAACTTCGGAGTTCTGATGGGATCCGGTGCTTTAGTGCTGGTATGATCGCATCCGGCATGTTGTGCACGCCGGAGATACTTATGCTTGCCCCTCCAGCTCATTCTCATGCCTACACGATGGTCTTGCTTACCTTGCGAATCCCCATTTTTTATCCCAGCAAAAAAACCACCTCGAGGTACCGTAAAATAAATATGTAACGACGCGCCGTGACGCAAAAAAGAGGGATGCAACACGAGGACTTCCCAGGAGGTCACCCATCCTAGTACTACTCTCGCCCAAGCACGCTTAACTTCGGAGTTCTGATGGGATCCGGTGCTTTAGTGCTGGTATGATCGCATCCGGACATGTTGTGCACGCCGGAGATACTTATGCTTGCCCCTCCAGCTCATTCTCATGCCTACACGATGGTCTTGCTTACCTTGCGAATCCCCATTTTTTATCCCAGCAAAAAAACCACCTCGAGGTACCGTAAAATAAATATGTAACGACGCGCCGTGACGCAAAAAAGAGGGATGCAACACGAGGACTTCCCAGGAGGTCACCCATCCTAGTACTACTCTCGCCCAAGCACGCTTAACTTCGGAGTTCTGATGGGATCCGGTGCTTTAGTGCTGGTATGATCGCATCCGGCATGTTGTGCACGCCGGAGATACTTATGCTTGCCCCTCCAGCTCATTCTCATGCCTACACGATGGTCTTGCTTACCTTGCGAATCCCCATTTTTTATCCCAGCAAAAAAACCACCTCGAGGTACCGTAAAATAAATATGTAACGACGCGCCGTGACGCAAAAAAGAGGGATGCAACACGAGGACTTCCCAGGAGGTCACCCATCCTAGTACTACTCTCGCCCAAGCACGCTTAACTTCGGAGTTCTGATGGGATCCGGTGCTTTAGTGCTGGTATGATCGCATCCGGCATGTTGTGCACGCCGGAGATACTTATGCTTGCCCCTCCAGCTCATTCTCATGCCTACACGATGGTCTTGCTTACCTTGCGAATCCCCATTTTTTATCCCAGCAAAAAAACCACCTCGAGGTACCGTAAAATAAATATGTAACGACGCGCCGTGACGCAAAAAAGAGGGATGCAACACGAGGACTTCCCAGGAGGTCACCCATCCTAGTACTACTCTCGCCCAAGCACGCTTAACTTCGGAGTTCTGATGGGATCCGGTGCTTTAGTGCTGGTATGATCGCATCCGGCATGTTGTGCACGCCGGAGATACTTATGCTTGCCCCTCCAGCTCATTCTCATGCCTACACGATGGTCTTGCTTACCTTGCGAATCCCCATTTTTTATCCCAGCAAAAAAACCACCTCGAGGTACCGTAAAATAAATATGTAACGACGCGCCGTGACGCAAAAAAGAGGGATGCAACACGAGGACTTCCCAGGAGGTCACCCATCCTAGTACTACTCTCGCCCAAGCACGCTTAACTTCGGAGTTCTGATGGGATCCGGTGCTTTAGTGCTGGTATGATCGCATCCGGCATGTTGTGCACGCCGGAGATACTTATGCTTGCCCCTCCAGCTCATTCTCATGCCTACACGATGGTCTTGCTTACCTTGCGAATCCCCATTTTTTATCCCAGCAAAAAAACCACCTCGAGGTACCGTAAAATAAATATGTAACGACGCGCCGTGACGCAAAAAAGAGGGATGCAACACGAGGACTTCCCAGGAGGTCACCCATCCTAGTACTACTCTCGCCCAAGCACGCTTAACTTCGGAGTTCTGATGGGATCCGGTGCTTTAGTGCTGGTATGATCGCATCCGGCATGTTGTGCACGCCGGAGATACTTATGCTTGCCCCTCCAGCTCATTCTCATGCCTACACGATGGTCTTGCTTACCTTGCGAATCCCCATTTTTTATCCCAGCAAAAAAACCACCTCGAGGTACCGTAAAATAAATATGTAACGACGCGCCGTGACGCAAAAAAGAGGGATGCAACACGAGGACTTCCCAGGAGGTCACCCATCCTAGTACTACTCTCGCCCAAGCACGCTTAACTTCGGAGTTCTGATGGGATCCGGTGCTTTAGTGCTGGTATGATCGCATCCGGCATGTTGTGCACGCCGGAGATACTTATGCTTGCCCCTCCAGCTCATTCTCATGCCTACACGATGGTCTTGCTTACCTTGCGAATCCCCATTTTTTATCCCAGCAAAAAAACCACCTCGAGGTACCGTAAAATAAATATGTAACGACGCGCCGTGACGCAAAAAAGAGGGATGCAACACGAGGACTTCCCAGGAGGTCACCCATCCTAGTACTACTCTCGCCCAAGCACGCTTAACTTCGGAGTTCTGATGGGATCCGGTGCTTTAGTGCTGGTATGATCGCATCCGGCATGTTGTGCACGCCGGAGATACTTATGCTTGCCCCTCCAGCTCATTCTCATGCCTACACGATGGTCTTGCTTACCTTGCGAATCCCCATTTTTTATCCCAGCAAAAAAACCACCTCGAGGTACCGTAAAATAAATATGTAACGACGCGCCGTGACGCAAAAAAGAGGGATGCAACACGAGGACTTCCCAGGAGGTCACCCATCCTAGTACTACTCTCGCCCAAGCACGCTTAACTTCGGAGTTCTGATGGGATCCGGTGCTTTAGTGCTGGTATGATCGCATCCGGCATGTTGTGCACGCCGGAGATACTTATGCTTGCCCCTCCAGCTCATTCTCATGCCTACACGATGGTCTTGCTTACCTTGCGAATCCCCATTTTTTATCCCAGCAAAAAAACCACCTCGAGGTACCGTAAAATAAATATGTAACGACGCGCCGTGACGCAAAAAAGAGGGATGCAACACGAGGACTTCCCAGGAGGTCACCCATCCTAGTACTACTCTCGCCCAAGCACGCTTAACTTCGGAGTTCTGATGGGATCCGGTGCTTTAGTGCTGGTATGATCGCATCCGGCATGTTGTGCACGCCGGAGATACTTATGCTTGCCCCTCCAGCTCATTCTCATGCCTACACGATGGTCTTGCTTACCTTGCGAATCCCCATTTTTTATCCCAGCAAAAAAACCACCTCGAGGTACCGTAAAATAAATATGTAACGACGCGCCGTGACGCAAAAAAGAGGGATGCAACACGAGGACTTCCCAGGAGGTCACCCATCCTAGTACTACTCTCGCCCAAGCACGCTTAACTTCGGAGTTCTGATGGGATCCGGTGCTTTAGTGCTGGTATGATCGCATCCGGCATGTTGTGCACGCCGGAGATACTTATGCTTGCCCCTCCAGCTCATTCTCATGCCTACACGATGGTCTTGCTTACCTTGCGAATCCCCATTTTTTATCCCAGCAAAAAAACCACCTCGAGGTACCGTAAAATAAATATGTAACGACGCGCCGTGACGCAAAAAAGAGGGATGCAACACGAGGACTTCCCAGGAGGTCACCCGTCCTAGTACTACTCTCGCCCAAGCACGCTTAACTTCGGAGTTCTGATGGGATCCGGTGCTTTAGTGCTGGTATGATCGCATCCGGCATGTTGTGCACGCCGGAGATACTTATGCTTGCCCCTCCAGCTCATTCTCATGCCTACACGATGGTCTTGCTTACCTTGCGAATCCCCATTTTTTATCCCAGCAAAAAAACCACCTCGAGGTACCGTAAAATAAATATGTAACGACGCGCCGTGACGCAAAAAAGAGGGATGCAACACGAGGACTTCCCAGGAGGTCACCCATCCTAGTACTACTCTCGCCCAAGCACGCTTAACTTCGGAGTTCTGATGGGATCCGGTGCTTTAGTGCTGGTATGATCGCATCCGGCATGTTGTGCACGCCGGAGATACTTATGCTTGCCCCTCCAGCTCATTCTCATGCCTACACGATGGTCTTGCTTACCTTGCGAATCCCCATTTTTTATCCCAGCAAAAAAACCACCTCGAGGTACCGTAAAATAAATATGTAACGACGCGCCGTGACGCAAAAAAGAGGGATGCAACACGAGGACTTCCCAGGAGGTCACCCATCCTAGTACTACTCTCGCCCAAGCACGCTTAACTTCGGAGTTCTGATGGGATCCGGTGCTTTAGTGCTGGTATGATCGCATCCGGCATGTTGTGCACGCCGGAGATACTTATGCTTGCCCCTCCAGCTCATTCTCATGCCTACACGATGGTCTTGCTTACCTTGCGAATCCCCATTTTTTATCCCAGCAAAAAAACCACCTCGAGGTACCGTAAAATAAATATGTAACGACGCGCCGTGACGCAAAAAAGAGGGATGCAACACGAGGACTTCCCAGGAGGTCACCCATCCTAGTACTACTCTCGCCCAAGCACGCTTAACTTCGGAGTTCTGATGGGATCCGGTGCTTTAGTGCTGGTATGATCGCATCCGGCATGTTGTGCACGCCGGAGATACTTATGCTTGCCCCTCCAGCTCATTCTCATGCCTACACGATGGTCTTGCTTACCTTGCGAATCCCCATTTTTTATCCCAGCAAAAAAACCACCTCGAGGTACCGTAAAATAAATATGTAACGACGCGCCGTGACGCAAAAAAGAGGGATGCAACACGAGGACTTCCCAGGAGGTCACCCATCCTAGTACTACTCTCGCCCAAGCACGCTTAACTTCGGAGTTCTGATGGGATCCGGTGCTTTAGTGCTGGTATGATCGCATCCGGCATGTTGTGCACGCCGGAGATACTTATGCTTGCCCCTCCAGCTCATTCTCATGCCTACACGATGGTCTTGCTTACCTTGCGAATCCCCATTTTTTATCCCAGCAAAAAAACCACCTCGAGGTACCGTAAAATAAATATGTAACGACGCGCCGTGACGCAAAAAAGAGGGATGCAACACGAGGACTTCCCAGGAGGTCACCCATCCTAGTACTACTCTCGCCCAAGCACGCTTAACTTCGGAGTTCTGATGGGATCCGGTGCTTTAGTGCTGGTATGATCGCATCCGGCATGTTGTGCACGCCGGAGATACTTATGCTTGCCCCTCCAGCTCATTCTCATGCCTACACGATGGTCTTGCTTACCTTGCGAATCCCCATTTTTTATCCCAGCAAAAAAACCACCTCGAGGTACCGTAAAATAAATATGTAACGACGCGCCGTGACGCAAAAAAGAGGGATGCAACACGAGGACTTCCCAGGAGGTCACCCGTCCTAGTACTACTCTCGCCCAAGCACGCTTAACTTCGGAGTTCTGATGGGATCCGGTGCTTTAGTGCTGGTATGATCGCATCCGGCATGTTGTGCACGCCGGAGATACTTATGCTTGCCCCTCCAGCTCATTCTCATGCCTACACGATGGTCTTGCTTACCTTGCGAATCCCCATTTTTTATCCCAGCAAAAAAACCACCTCGAGGTACCGTAAAATAAATATGTAACGACGCGCCGTGACGCAAAAAAGAGGGATGCAACACGAGGACTTCCCAGGAGGTCACCCATCCTAGTACTACTCTCGCCCAAGCACGCTTAACTTCGGAGTTCTGATGGGATCCGGTGCTTTAGTGCTGGTATGATCGCATCCGGCATGTTGTGCACGCCGGAGATACTTATGCTTGCCCCTCCAGCTCATTCTCATGCCTACACGATGGTCTTGCTTACCTTGCGAATCCCCATTTTTTATCCCAGCAAAAAAACCACCTCGAGGTACCGTAAAATAAATATGTAACGACGCGCCGTGACGCAAAAAAGAGGGATGCAACACGAGGACTTCCCAGGAGGTCACCCATCCTAGTACTACTCTCGCCCAAGCACGCTTAACTTCGGAGTTCTGATGGGATCCGGTGCTTTAGTGCTGGTATGATCGCATCCGGCATGTTGTGCACGCCGGAGATACTTATGCTTGCCCCTCCAGCTCATTCTCATGCCTACACGATGGTCTTGCTTACCTTGCGAATCCCCATTTTTTATCCCAGCAAAAAAACCACCTCGAGGTACCGTAAAATAAATATGTAACGACGCGCCGTGACGCAAAAAAGAGGGATGCAACACGAGGACTTCCCAGGAGGTCACCCATCCTAGTACTACTCTCGCCCAAGCACGCTTAACTTCGGAGTTCTGATGGGATCCGGTGCTTTAGTGCTGGTATGATCGCATCCGGCATGTTGTGCACGCCGGAGATACTTATGCTTGCCCCTCCAGCTCATTCTCATGCCTACACGATGGTCTTGCTTACCTTGCGAATCCCCATTTTTTATCCCAGCAAAAAAACCACCTCGAGGTACCGTAAAATAAATATGTAACGACGCGCCGTGACGCAAAAAAGAGGGATGCAACACGAGGACTTCCCAGGAGGTCACCCATCCTAGTACTACTCTCGCCCAAGCACGCTTAACTTCGGAGTTCTGATGGGATCCGGTGCTTTAGTGCTGGTATGATCGCATCCGGCATGTTGTGCACGCCGGAGATACTTATGCTTGCCCCTCCAGCTCATTCTCATGCCTACACGATGGTCTTGCTTACCTTGCGAATCCCCATTTTTTATCCCAGCAAAAAAACCACCTCGAGGTACCGTAAAATAAATATGTAACGACGCGCCGTGACGCAAAAAAGAGGGATGCAACACGAGGACTTCCCAGGAGGTCACCCATCCTAGTACTACTCTCGCCCAAGCACGCTTAACTTCGGAGTTCTGATGGGATCCGGTGCTTTAGTGCTGGTATGATCGCATCCGGCATGTTGTGCACGCCGGAGATACTTATGCTTGCCCCTCCAGCTCATTCTCATGCCTACACGATGGTCTTGCTTACCTTGCGAATCCCCATTTTTTATCCCAGCAAAAAAACCACCTCGAGGTACCGTAAAATAAATATGTAACGACGCGCCGTGACGCAAAAAAGAGGGATGCAACACGAGGACTTCCCAGGAGGTCACCCATCCTAGTACTACTCTCGCCCAAGCACGCTTAACTTCGGAGTTCTGATGGGATCCGGTGCTTTAGTGCTGGTATGATCGCATCCGGCATGTTGTGCACGCCGGAGATACTTATGCTTGCCCCTCCAGCTCATTCTCATGCCTACACGATGGTCTTGCTTACCTTGCGAATCCCCATTTTTTATCCCAGCAAAAAAACCACCTCGAGGTACCGTAAAATAAATATGTAACGACGCGCCGTGACGCAAAAAAGAGGGATGCAACACGAGGACTTCCCAGGAGGTCACCCATCCTAGTACTACTCTCGCCCAAGCACGCTTAACTTCGGAGTTCTGATGGGATCCGGTGCTTTAGTGCTGGTATGATCGCATCCGGCATGTTGTGCACGCCGGAGATACTTATGCTTGCCCCTCCAGCTCATTCTCATGCCTACACGATGGTCTTGCTTACCTTGCGAATCCCCATTTTTTATCCCAGCAAAAAAACCACCTCGAGGTACCGTAAAATAAATATGTAACGACGCGCCGTGACGCAAAAAAGAGGGATGCAACACGAGGACTTCCCAGGAGGTCACCCATCCTAGTACTACTCTCGCCCAAGCACGCTTAACTTCGGAGTTCTGATGGGATCCGGTGCTTTAGTGCTGGTATGATCGCATCCGGCATGTTGTGCACGCCGGAGATACTTATGCTTGCCCCTCCAGCTCATTCTCATGCCTACACGATGGTCTTGCTTACCTTGCGAATCCCCATTTTTTATCCCAGCAAAAAAACCACCTCGAGGTACCGTAAAATAAATATGTAACGACGCGCCGTGACGCAAAAAAGAGGGATGCAACACGAGGACTTCCCAGGAGGTCACCCATCCTAGTACTACTCTCGCCCAAGCACGCTTAACTTCGGAGTTCTGATGGGATCCGGTGCTTTAGTGCTGGTATGATCGCATCCGGCATGTTGTGCACGCCGGAGATACTTATGCTTGCCCCTCCAGCTCATTCTCATGCCTACACGATGGTCTTGCTTACCTTGCGAATCCCCATTTTTTATCCCAGCAAAAAAACCACCTCGAGGTACCGTAAAATAAATATGTAACGACGCGCCGTGACGCAAAAAAGAGGGATGCAACACGAGGACTTCCCAGGAGGTCACCCATCCTAGTACTACTCTCGCCCAAGCACGCTTAACTTCGGAGTTCTGATGGGATCCGGTGCTTTAGTGCTGGTATGATCGCATCCGGCATGTTGTGCACGCCGGAGATACTTATGCTTGCCCCTCCAGCTCATTCTCATGCCTACACGATGGTCTTGCTTACCTTGCGAATCCCCATTTTTTATCCCAGCAAAAAAACCACCTCGAGGTACCGTAAAATAAATATGTAACGACGCGCCGTGACGCAAAAAAGAGGGATGCAACACGAGGACTTCCCAGGAGGTCACCCATCCTAGTACTACTCTCGCCCAAGCACGCTTAACTTCGGAGTTCTGATGGGATCCGGTGCTTTAGTGCTGGTATGATCGCATCCGGCATGTTGTGCACGCCGGAGATACTTATGCTTGCCCCTCCAGCTCATTCTCATGCCTACACGATGGTCTTGCTTACCTTGCGAATCCCCATTTTTTATCCCAGCAAAAAAACCACCTCGAGGTACCGTAAAATAAATATGTAACGACGCGCCGTGACGCAAAAAAGAGGGATGCAACACGAGGACTTCCCAGGAGGTCACCCATCCTAGTACTACTCTCGCCCAAGCACGCTTAACTTCGGAGTTCTGATGGGATCCGGTGCTTTAGTGCTGGTATGATCGCATCCGGCATGTTGTGCACGCCGGAGATACTTATGCTTGCCCCTCCAGCTCATTCTCATGCCTACACGATGGTCTTGCTTACCTTGCGAATCCCCATTTTTTATCCCAGCAAAAAAACCACCTCGAGGTACCGTAAAATAAATATGTAACGACGCGCCGTGACGCAAAAAAGAGGGATGCAACACGAGGACTTCCCAGGAGGTCACCCATCCTAGTACTACTCTCGCCCAAGCACGCTTAACTTCGGAGTTCTGATGGGATCCGGTGCTTTAGTGCTGGTATGATCGCATCCGGCATGTTGTGCACGCCGGAGATACTTATGCTTGCCCCTCCAGCTCATTCTCATGCCTACACGATGGTCTTGCTTACCTTGCGAATCCCCATTTTTTATCCCAGCAAAAAAACCACCTCGAGGTACCGTAAAATAAATATGTAACGACGCGCCGTGACGCAAAAAAGAGGGATGCAACACGAGGACTTCCCAGGAGGTCACCCATCCTAGTACTACTCTCGCCCAAGCACGCTTAACTTCGGAGTTCTGATGGGATCCGGTGCTTTAGTGCTGGTATGATCGCATCCGGCATGTTGTGCACGCCGGAGATACTTATGCTTGCCCCTCCAGCTCATTCTCATGCCTACACGATGGTCTTGCTTACCTTGCGAATCCCCATTTTTTATCCCAGCAAAAAAACCACCTCGAGGTACCGTAAAATAAATATGTAACGACGCGCCGTGACGCAAAAAAGAGGGATGCAACACGAGGACTTCCCAGGAGGTCACCCATCCTAGTACTACTCTCGCCCAAGCACGCTTAACTTCGGAGTTCTGATGGGATCCGGTGCTTTAGTGCTGGTATGATCGCATCCGGCATGTTGTGCACGCCGGAGATACTTATGCTTGCCCCTCCAGCTCATTCTCATGCCTACACGATGGTCTTGCTTACCTTGCGAATCCCCATTTTTTATCCCAGCAAAAAAACCACCTCGAGGTACCGTAAAATAAATATGTAACGACGCGCCGTGACGCAAAAAAGAGGGATGCAACACGAGGACTTCCCAGGAGGTCACCCATCCTAGTACTACTCTCGCCCAAGCACGCTTAACTTCGGAGTTCTGATGGGATCCGGTGCTTTAGTGCTGGTATGATCGCATCCGGCATGTTGTGCACGCCGGAGATACTTATGCTTGCCCCTCCAGCTCATTCTCATGCCTACACGATGGTCTTGCTTACCTTGCGAATCCCCATTTTTTATCCCAGCAAAAAAACCACCTCGAGGTACCGTAAAATAAATATGTAACGACGCGCCGTGACGCAAAAAAGAGGGATGCAACACGAGGACTTCCCAGGAGGTCACCCATCCTAGTACTACTCTCGCCCAAGCACGCTTAACTTCGGAGTTCTGATGGGATCCGGTGCTTTAGTGCTGGTATGATCGCATCCGGCATGTTGTGCACGCCGGAGATACTTATGCTTGCCCCTCCAGCTCATTCTCATGCCTACACGATGGTCTTGCTTACCTTGCGAATCCCCATTTTTTATCCCAGCAAAAAAACCACCTCGAGGTACCGTAAAATAAATATGTAACGACGCGCCGTGACGCAAAAAAGAGGGATGCAACACGAGGACTTCCCAGGAGGTCACCCATCCTAGTACTACTCTCGCCCAAGCACGCTTAACTTCGGAGTTCTGATGGGATCCGGTGCTTTAGTGCTGGTATGATCGCATCCGGCATGTTGTGCACGCCGGAGATACTTATGCTTGCCCCTCCAGCTCATTCTCATGCCTACACGATGGTCTTGCTTACCTTGCGAATCCCCATTTTTTATCCCAGCAAAAAAACCACCTCGAGGTACCGTAAAATAAATATGTAACGACGCGCCGTGACGCAAAAAAGAGGGATGCAACACGAGGACTTCCCAGGAGGTCACCCATCCTAGTACTACTCTCGCCCAAGCACGCTTAACTTCGGAGTTCTGATGGGATCCGGTGCTTTAGTGCTGGTATGATCGCATCCGGCATGTTGTGCACGCCGGAGATACTTATGCTTGCCCCTCCAGCTCATTCTCATGCCTACACGATGGTCTTGCTTACCTTGCGAATCCCCATTTTTTATCCCAGCAAAAAAACCACCTCGAGGTACCGTAAAATAAATATGTAACGACGCGCCGTGACGCAAAAAAGAGGGATGCAACACGAGGACTTCCCAGGAGGTCACCCATCCTAGTACTACTCTCGCCCAAGCACGCTTAACTTCGGAGTTCTGATGGGATCCGGTGCTTTAGTGCTGGTATGATCGCATCCGGCATGTTGTGCACGCCGGAGATACTTATGCTTGCCCCTCCAGCTCATTCTCATGCCTACACGATGGTCTTGCTTACCTTGCGAATCCCCATTTTTTATCCCAGCAAAAAAACCACCTCGAGGTACCGTAAAATAAATATGTAACGACGCGCCGTGACGCAAAAAAGAGGGATGCAACACGAGGACTTCCCAGGAGGTCACCCATCCTAGTACTACTCTCGCCCAAGCACGCTTAACTTCGGAGTTCTGATGGGATCCGGTGCTTTAGTGCTGGTATGATCGCATCCGGCATGTTGTGCACGCCGGAGATACTTATGCTTGCCCCTCCAGCTCATTCTCATGCCTACACGATGGTCTTGCTTACCTTGCGAATCCCCATTTTTTATCCCAGCAAAAAAACCACCTCGAGGTACCGTAAAATAAATATGTAACGACGCGCCGTGACGCAAAAAAGAGGGATGCAACACGAGGACTTCCCAGGAGGTCACCCATCCTAGTACTACTCTCGCCCAAGCACGCTTAACTTCGGAGTTCTGATGGGATCCGGTGCTTTAGTGCTGGTATGATCGCATCCGGCATGTTGTGCACGCCGGAGATACTTATGCTTGCCCCTCCAGCTCATTCTCATGCCTACACGATGGTCTTGCTTACCTTGCGAATCCCCATTTTTTATCCCAGCAAAAAAACCACCTCGAGGTACCGTAAAATAAATATGTAACGACGCGCCGTGACGCAAAAAAGAGGGATGCAACACGAGGACTTCCCAGGAGGTCACCCATCCTAGTACTACTCTCGCCCAAGCACGCTTAACTTCGGAGTTCTGATGGGATCCGGTGCTTTAGTGCTGGTATGATCGCATCCGGCATGTTGTGCACGCCGGAGATACTTATGCTTGCCCCTCCAGCTCATTCTCATGCCTACACGATGGTCTTGCTTACCTTGCGAATCCCCATTTTTTATCCCAGCAAAAAAACCACCTCGAGGTACCGTAAAATAAATATGTAACGACGCGCCGTGACGCAAAAAAGAGGGATGCAACACGAGGACTTCCCAGGAGGTCACCCATCCTAGTACTACTCTCGCCCAAGCACGCTTAACTTCGGAGTTCTGATGGGATCCGGTGCTTTAGTGCTGGTATGATCGCATCCGGCATGTTGTGCACGCCGGAGATACTTATGCTTGCCCCTCCAGCTCATTCTCATGCCTACACGATGGTCTTGCTTACCTTGCGAATCCCCATTTTTTATCCCAGCAAAAAAACCACCTCGAGGTACCGTAAAATAAATATGTAACGACGCGCCGTGACGCAAAAAAGAGGGATGCAACACGAGGACTTCCCAGGAGGTCACCCATCCTAGTACTACTCTCGCCCAAGCACGCTTAACTTCGGAGTTCTGATGGGATCCGGTGCTTTAGTGCTGGTATGATCGCATCCGGCATGTTGTGCACGCCGGAGATACTTATGCTTGCCCCTCCAGCTCATTCTCATGCCTACACGATGGTCTTGCTTACCTTGCGAATCCCCATTTTTTATCCCAGCAAAAAAACCACCTCGAGGTACCGTAAAATAAATATGTAACGACGCGCCGTGACGCAAAAAAGAGGGATGCAACACGAGGACTTCCCAGGAGGTCACCCATCCTAGTACTACTCTCGCCCAAGCACGCTTAACTTCGGAGTTCTGATGGGATCCGGTGCTTTAGTGCTGGTATGATCGCATCCGGCATGTTGTGCACGCCGGAGATACTTATGCTTGCCCCTCCAGCTCATTCTCATGCCTACACGATGGTCTTGCTTACCTTGCGAATCCCCATTTTTTATCCCAGCAAAAAAACCACCTCGAGGTACCGTAAAATAAATATGTAACGACGCGCCGTGACGCAAAAAAGAGGGATGCAACACGAGGACTTCCCAGGAGGTCACCCATCCTAGTACTACTCTCGCCCAAGCACGCTTAACTTCGGAGTTCTGATGGGATCCGGTGCTTTAGTGCTGGTATGATCGCATCCGGCATGTTGTGCACGCCGGAGATACTTATGCTTGCCCCTCCAGCTCATTCTCATGCCTACACGATGGTCTTGCTTACCTTGCGAATCCCCATTTTTTATCCCAGCAAAAAAACCACCTCGAGGTACCGTAAAATAAATATGTAACGACGCGCCGTGACGCAAAAAAGAGGGATGCAACACGAGGACTTCCCAGGAGGTCACCCATCCTAGTACTACTCTCGCCCAAGCACGCTTAACTTCGGAGTTCTGATGGGATCCGGTGCTTTAGTGCTGGTATGATCGCATCCGGCATGTTGTGCACGCCGGAGATACTTATGCTTGCCCCTCCAGCTCATTCTCATGCCTACACGATGGTCTTGCTTACCTTGCGAATCCCCATTTTTTATCCCAGCAAAAAAACCACCTCGAGGTACCGTAAAATAAATATGTAACGACGCGCCGTGACGCAAAAAAGAGGGATGCAACACGAGGACTTCCCAGGAGGTCACCCATCCTAGTACTACTCTCGCCCAAGCACGCTTAACTTCGGAGTTCTGATGGGATCCGGTGCTTTAGTGCTGGTATGATCGCATCCGGCATGTTGTGCACGCCGGAGATACTTATGCTTGCCCCTCCAGCTCATTCTCATGCCTACACGATGGTCTTGCTTACCTTGCGAATCCCCATTTTTTATCCCAGCAAAAAAACCACCTCGAGGTACCGTAAAATAAATATGTAACGACGCGCCGTGACGCAAAAAAGAGGGATGCAACACGAGGACTTCCCAGGAGGTCACCCATCCTAGTACTACTCTCGCCCAAGCACGCTTAACTTCGGAGTTCTGATGGGATCCGGTGCTTTAGTGCTGGTATGATCGCATCCGGCATGTTGTGCACGCCGGAGATACTTATGCTTGCCCCTCCAGCTCATTCTCATGCCTACACGATGGTCTTGCTTACCTTGCGAATCCCCATTTTTTATCCCAGCAAAAAAACCACCTCGAGGTACCGTAAAATAAATATGTAACGACGCGCCGTGACGCAAAAAAGAGGGATGCAACACGAGGACTTCCCAGGAGGTCACCCATCCTAGTACTACTCTCGCCCAAGCACGCTTAACTTCGGAGTTCTGATGGGATCCGGTGCTTTAGTGCTGGTATGATCGCATCCGGCATGTTGTGCACGCCGGAGATACTTATGCTTGCCCCTCCAGCTCATTCTCATGCCTACACGATGGTCTTGCTTACCTTGCGAATCCCCATTTTTTATCCCAGCAAAAAAACCACCTCGAGGTACCGTAAAATAAATATGTAACGACGCGCCGTGACGCAAAAAAGAGGGATGCAACACGAGGACTTCCCAGGAGGTCACCCATCCTAGTACTACTCTCGCCCAAGCACGCTTAACTTCGGAGTTCTGATGGGATCCGGTGCTTTAGTGCTGGTATGATCGCATCCGGCATGTTGTGCACGCCGGAGATACTTATGCTTGCCCCTCCAGCTCATTCTCATGCCTACACGATGGTCTTGCTTACCTTGCGAATCCCCATTTTTTATCCCAGCAAAAAAACCACCTCGAGGTACCGTAAAATAAATATGTAACGACGCGCCGTGACGCAAAAAAGAGGGATGCAACACGAGGACTTCCCAGGAGGTCACCCATCCTAGTACTACTCTCGCCCAAGCACGCTTAACTTCGGAGTTCTGATGGGATCCGGTGCTTTAGTGCTGGTATGATCGCATCCGGCATGTTGTGCACGCCGGAGATACTTATGCTTGCCCCTCCAGCTCATTCTCATGCCTACACGATGGTCTTGCTTACCTTGCGAATCCCCATTTTTTATCCCAGCAAAAAAACCACCTCGAGGTACCGTAAAATAAATATGTAACGACGCGCCGTGACGCAAAAAAGAGGGATGCAACACGAGGACTTCCCAGGAGGTCACCCATCCTAGTACTACTCTCGCCCAAGCACGCTTAACTTCGGAGTTCTGATGGGATCCGGTGCTTTAGTGCTGGTATGATCGCATCCGGCATGTTGTGCACGCCGGAGATACTTATGCTTGCCCCTCCAGCTCATTCTCATGCCTACACGATGGTCTTGCTTACCTTGCGAATCCCCATTTTTTATCCCAGCAAAAAAACCACCTCGAGGTACCGTAAAATAAATATGTAACGACGCGCCGTGACGCAAAAAAGAGGGATGCAACACGAGGACTTCCCAGGAGGTCACCCATCCTAGTACTACTCTCGCCCAAGCACGCTTAACTTCGGAGTTCTGATGGGATCCGGTGCTTTAGTGCTGGTATGATCGCATCCGGCATGTTGTGCACGCCGGAGATACTTATGCTTGCCCCTCCAGCTCATTCTCATGCCTACACGATGGTCTTGCTTACCTTGCGAATCCCCATTTTTTATCCCAGCAAAAAAACCACCTCGAGGTACCGTAAAATAAATATGTAACGACGCGCCGTGACGCAAAAAAGAGGGATGCAACACGAGGACTTCCCAGGAGGTCACCCATCCTAGTACTACTCTCGCCCAAGCACGCTTAACTTCGGAGTTCTGATGGGATCCGGTGCTTTAGTGCTGGTATGATCGCATCCGGCATGTTGTGCACGCCGGAGATACTTATGCTTGCCCCTCCAGCTCATTCTCATGCCTACACGATGGTCTTGCTTACCTTGCGAATCCCCATTTTTTATCCCAGCAAAAAAACCACCTCGAGGTACCGTAAAATAAATATGTAACGACGCGCCGTGACGCAAAAAAGAGGGATGCAACACGAGGACTTCCCAGGAGGTCACCCATCCTAGTACTACTCTCGCCCAAGCACGCTTAACTTCGGAGTTCTGATGGGATCCGGTGCTTTAGTGCTGGTATGATCGCATCCGGCATGTTGTGCACGCCGGAGATACTTATGCTTGCCCCTCCAGCTCATTCTCATGCCTACACGATGGTCTTGCTTACCTTGCGAATCCCCATTTTTTATCCCAGCAAAAAAACCACCTCGAGGTACCGTAAAATAAATATGTAACGACGCGCCGTGACGCAAAAAAGAGGGATGCAACACGAGGACTTCCCAGGAGGTCACCCATCCTAGTACTACTCTCGCCCAAGCACGCTTAACTTCGGAGTTCTGATGGGATCCGGTGCTTTAGTGCTGGTATGATCGCATCCGGCATGTTGTGCACGCCGGAGATACTTATGCTTGCCCCTCCAGCTCATTCTCATGCCTACACGATGGTCTTGCTTACCTTGCGAATCCCCATTTTTTATCCCAGCAAAAAAACCACCTCGAGGTACCGTAAAATAAATATGTAACGACGCGCCGTGACGCAAAAAAGAGGGATGCAACACGAGGACTTCCCAGGAGGTCACCCATCCTAGTACTACTCTCGCCCAAGCACGCTTAACTTCGGAGTTCTGATGGGATCCGGTGCTTTAGTGCTGGTATGATCGCATCCGGCATGTTGTGCACGCCGGAGATACTTATGCTTGCCCCTCCAGCTCATTCTCATGCCTACACGATGGTCTTGCTTACCTTGCGAATCCCCATTTTTTATCCCAGCAAAAAAACCACCTCGAGGTACCGTAAAATAAATATGTAACGACGCGCCGTGACGCAAAAAAGAGGGATGCAACACGAGGACTTCCCAGGAGGTCACCCATCCTAGTACTACTCTCGCCCAAGCACGCTTAACTTCGGAGTTCTGATGGGATCCGGTGCTTTAGTGCTGGTATGATCGCATCCGGCATGTTGTGCACGCCGGAGATACTTATGCTTGCCCCTCCAGCTCATTCTCATGCCTACACGATGGTCTTGCTTACCTTGCGAATCCCCATTTTTTATCCCAGCAAAAAAACCACCTCGAGGTACCGTAAAATAAATATGTAACGACGCGCCGTGACGCAAAAAAGAGGGATGCAACACGAGGACTTCCCAGGAGGTCACCCATCCTAGTACTACTCTCGCCCAAGCACGCTTAACTTCGGAGTTCTGATGGGATCCGGTGCTTTAGTGCTGGTATGATCGCATCCGGCATGTTGTGCACGCCGGAGATACTTATGCTTGCCCCTCCAGCTCATTCTCATGCCTACACGATGGTCTTGCTTACCTTGCGAATCCCCATTTTTTATCCCAGCAAAAAAACCACCTCGAGGTACCGTAAAATAAATATGTAACGACGCGCCGTGACGCAAAAAAGAGGGATGCAACACGAGGACTTCCCAGGAGGTCACCCATCCTAGTACTACTCTCGCCCAAGCACGCTTAACTTCGGAGTTCTGATGGGATCCGGTGCTTTAGTGCTGGTATGATCGCATCCGGCATGTTGTGCACGCCGGAGATACTTATGCTTGCCCCTCCAGCTCATTCTCATGCCTACACGATGGTCTTGCTTACCTTGCGAATCCCCATTTTTTATCCCAGCAAAAAAACCACCTCGAGGTACCGTAAAATAAATATGTAACGACGCGCCGTGACGCAAAAAAGAGGGATGCAACACGAGGACTTCCCAGGAGGTCACCCATCCTAGTACTACTCTCGCCCAAGCACGCTTAACTTCGGAGTTCTGATGGGATCCGGTGCTTTAGTGCTGGTATGATCGCATCCGGCATGTTGTGCACGCCGGAGATACTTATGCTTGCCCCTCCAGCTCATTCTCATGCCTACACGATGGTCTTGCTTACCTTGCGAATCCCCATTTTTTATCCCAGCAAAAAAACCACCTCGAGGTACCGTAAAATAAATATGTAACGACGCGCCGTGACGCAAAAAAGAGGGATGCAACACGAGGACTTCCCAGGAGGTCACCCATCCTAGTACTACTCTCGCCCAAGCACGCTTAACTTCGGAGTTCTGATGGGATCCGGTGCTTTAGTGCTGGTATGATCGCATCCGGCATGTTGTGCACGCCGGAGATACTTATGCTTGCCCCTCCAGCTCATTCTCATGCCTACACGATGGTCTTGCTTACCTTGCGAATCCCCATTTTTTATCCCAGCAAAAAAACCACCTCGAGGTACCGTAAAATAAATATGTAACGACGCGCCGTGACGCAAAAAAGAGGGATGCAACACGAGGACTTCCCAGGAGGTCACCCATCCTAGTACTACTCTCGCCCAAGCACGCTTAACTTCGGAGTTCTGATGGGATCCGGTGCTTTAGTGCTGGTATGATCGCATCCGGCATGTTGTGCACGCCGGAGATACTTATGCTTGCCCCTCCAGCTCATTCTCATGCCTACACGATGGTCTTGCTTACCTTGCGAATCCCCATTTTTTATCCCAGCAAAAAAACCACCTCGAGGTACCGTAAAATAAATATGTAACGACGCGCCGTGACGCAAAAAAGAGGGATGCAACACGAGGACTTCCCAGGAGGTCACCCATCCTAGTACTACTCTCGCCCAAGCACGCTTAACTTCGGAGTTCTGATGGGATCCGGTGCTTTAGTGCTGGTATGATCGCATCCGGCATGTTGTGCACGCCGGAGATACTTATGCTTGCCCCTCCAGCTCATTCTCATGCCTACACGATGGTCTTGCTTACCTTGCGAATCCCCATTTTTTATCCCAGCAAAAAAACCACCTCGAGGTACCGTAAAATAAATATGTAACGACGCGCCGTGACGCAAAAAAGAGGGATGCAACACGAGGACTTCCCAGGAGGTCACCCATCCTAGTACTACTCTCGCCCAAGCACGCTTAACTTCGGAGTTCTGATGGGATCCGGTGCTTTAGTGCTGGTATGATCGCATCCGGCATGTTGTGCACGCCGGAGATACTTATGCTTGCCCCTCCAGCTCATTCTCATGCCTACACGATGGTCTTGCTTACCTTGCGAATCCCCATTTTTTATCCCAGCAAAAAAACCACCTCGAGGTACCGTAAAATAAATATGTAACGACGCGCCGTGACGCAAAAAAGAGGGATGCAACACGAGGACTTCCCAGGAGGTCACCCATCCTAGTACTACTCTCGCCCAAGCACGCTTAACTTCGGAGTTCTGATGGGATCCGGTGCTTTAGTGCTGGTATGATCGCATCCGGCATGTTGTGCACGCCGGAGATACTTATGCTTGCCCCTCCAGCTCATTCTCATGCCTACACGATGGTCTTGCTTACCTTGCGAATCCCCATTTTTTATCCCAGCAAAAAAACCACCTCGAGGTACCGTAAAATAAATATGTAACGACGCGCCGTGACGCAAAAAAGAGGGATGCAACACGAGGACTTCCCAGGAGGTCACCCATCCTAGTACTACTCTCGCCCAAGCACGCTTAACTTCGGAGTTCTGATGGGATCCGGTGCTTTAGTGCTGGTATGATCGCATCCGGCATGTTGTGCACGCCGGAGATACTTATGCTTGCCCCTCCAGCTCATTCTCATGCCTACACGATGGTCTTGCTTACCTTGCGAATCCCCATTTTTTATCCCAGCAAAAAAACCACCTCGAGGTACCGTAAAATAAATATGTAACGACGCGCCGTGACGCAAAAAAGAGGGATGCAACACGAGGACTTCCCAGGAGGTCACCCATCCTAGTACTACTCTCGCCCAAGCACGCTTAACTTCGGAGTTCTGATGGGATCCGGTGCTTTAGTGCTGGTATGATCGCATCCGGCATGTTGTGCACGCCGGAGATACTTATGCTTGCCCCTCCAGCTCATTCTCATGCCTACACGATGGTCTTGCTTACCTTGCGAATCCCCATTTTTTATCCCAGCAAAAAAACCACCTCGAGGTACCGTAAAATAAATATGTAACGACGCGCCGTGACGCAAAAAAGAGGGATGCAACACGAGGACTTCCCAGGAGGTCACCCATCCTAGTACTACTCTCGCCCAAGCACGCTTAACTTCGGAGTTCTGATGGGATCCGGTGCTTTAGTGCTGGTATGATCGCATCCGGCATGTTGTGCACGCCGGAGATACTTATGCTTGCCCCTCCAGCTCATTCTCATGCCTACACGATGGTCTTGCTTACCTTGCGAATCCCCATTTT
Source organism: Avena eriantha (assembly GCA_910589775.1). NCBI lineage: Eukaryota > Viridiplantae > Streptophyta > Magnoliopsida > Poales > Poaceae > Avena > Avena eriantha. The sequence continues at coordinate 39,411 of CAJUXJ010001083.1, forward strand.
TTATCCCAGCAAAAAAACCACCTCGAGGTACCGTAAAATAAATATGTAACGACGCGCCGTGACGCAAAAAAGAGGGATGCAACACGAGGACTTCCCAGGAGGTCACCCATCCTAGTACTACTCTCGCCCAAGCACGCTTAACTTCGGAGTTCTGATGGGATCCGGTGCTTTAGTGCTGGTATGATCGCATCCGGCATGTTGTGCACGCCGGAGATACTTATGCTTGCCCCTCCAGCTCATTCTCATGCCTACACGATGGTCTTGCTTACCTTGCGAATCCCCATTTTTTATCCCAGCAAAAAAACCACCTCGAGGTACCGTAAAATAAATATGTAACGACGCGCCGTGACGCAAAAAAGAGGGATGCAACACGAGGACTTCCCAGGAGGTCACCCATCCTAGTACTACTCTCGCCCAAGCACGCTTAACTTCGGAGTTCTGATGGGATCCGGTGCTTTAGTGCTGGTATGATCGCATCCGGCATGTTGTGCACGCCGGAGATACTTATGCTTGCCCCTCCAGCTCATTCTCATGCCTACACGATGGTCTTGCTTACCTTGCGAATCCCCATTTTTTATCCCAGCAAAAAAACCACCTCGAGGTACCGTAAAATAAATATGTAACGACGCGCCGTGACGCAAAAAAGAGGGATGCAACACGAGGACTTCCCAGGAGGTCACCCATCCTAGTACTACTCTCGCCCAAGCACGCTTAACTTCGGAGTTCTGATGGGATCCGGTGCTTTAGTGCTGGTATGATCGCATCCGGCATGTTGTGCACGCCGGAGATACTTATGCTTGCCCCTCCAGCTCATTCTCATGCCTACACGATGGTCTTGCTTACCTTGCGAATCCCCATTTTTTATCCCAGCAAAAAAACCACCTCGAGGTACCGTAAAATAAATATGTAACGACGCGCCGTGACGCAAAAAAGAGGGATGCAACACGAGGACTTCCCAGGAGGTCACCCATCCTAGTACTACTCTCGCCCAAGCACGCTTAACTTCGGAGTTCTGATGGGATCCGGTGCTTTAGTGCTGGTATGATCGCATCCGGCATGTTGTGCACGCCGGAGATACTTATGCTTGCCCCTCCAGCTCATTCTCATGCCTACACGATGGTCTTGCTTACCTTGCGAATCCCCATTTTTTATCCCAGCAAAAAAACCACCTCGAGGTACCGTAAAATAAATATGTAACGACGCGCCGTGACGCAAAAAAGAGGGATGCAACACGAGGACTTCCCAGGAGGTCACCCATCCTAGTACTACTCTCGCCCAAGCACGCTTAACTTCGGAGTTCTGATGGGATCCGGTGCTTTAGTGCTGGTATGATCGCATCCGGCATGTTGTGCACGCCGGAGATACTTATGCTTGCCCCTCCAGCTCATTCTCATGCCTACACGATGGTCTTGCTTACCTTGCGAATCCCCATTTTTTATCCCAGCAAAAAAACCACCTCGAGGTACCGTAAAATAAATATGTAACGACGCGCCGTGACGCAAAAAAGAGGGATGCAACACGAGGACTTCCCAGGAGGTCACCCATCCTAGTACTACTCTCGCCCAAGCACGCTTAACTTCGGAGTTCTGATGGGATCCGGTGCTTTAGTGCTGGTATGATCGCATCCGGCATGTTGTGCACGCCGGAGATACTTATGCTTGCCCCTCCAGCTCATTCTCATGCCTACACGATGGTCTTGCTTACCTTGCGAATCCCCATTTTTTATCCCAGCAAAAAAACCACCTCGAGGTACCGTAAAATAAATATGTAACGACGCGCCGTGACGCAAAAAAGAGGGATGCAACACGAGGACTTCCCAGGAGGTCACCCATCCTAGTACTACTCTCGCCCAAGCACGCTTAACTTCGGAGTTCTGATGGGATCCGGTGCTTTAGTGCTGGTATGATCGCATCCGGCATGTTGTGCACGCCGGAGATACTTATGCTTGCCCCTCCAGCTCATTCTCATGCCTACACGATGGTCTTGCTTACCTTGCGAATCCCCATTTTTTATCCCAGCAAAAAAACCACCTCGAGGTACCGTAAAATAAATATGTAACGACGCGCCGTGACGCAAAAAAGAGGGATGCAACACGAGGACTTCCCAGGAGGTCACCCATCCTAGTACTACTCTCGCCCAAGCACGCTTAACTTCGGAGTTCTGATGGGATCCGGTGCTTTAGTGCTGGTATGATCGCATCCGGCATGTTGTGCACGCCGGAGATACTTATGCTTGCCCCTCCAGCTCATTCTCATGCCTACACGATGGTCTTGCTTACCTTGCGAATCCCCATTTTTTATCCCAGCAAAAAAACCACCTCGAGGTACCGTAAAATAAATATGTAACGACGCGCCGTGACGCAAAAAAGAGGGATGCAACACGAGGACTTCCCAGGAGGTCACCCATCCTAGTACTACTCTCGCCCAAGCACGCTTAACTTCGGAGTTCTGATGGGATCCGGTGCTTTAGTGCTGGTATGATCGCATCCGGCATGTTGTGCACGCCGGAGATACTTATGCTTGCCCCTCCAGCTCATTCTCATGCCTACACGATGGTCTTGCTTACCTTGCGAATCCCCATTTTTTATCCCAGCAAAAAAACCACCTCGAGGTACCGTAAAATAAATATGTAACGACGCGCCGTGACGCAAAAAAGAGGGATGCAACACGAGGACTTCCCAGGAGGTCACCCATCCTAGTACTACTCTCGCCCAAGCACGCTTAACTTCGGAGTTCTGATGGGATCCGGTGCTTTAGTGCTGGTATGATCGCATCCGGCATGTTGTGCACGCCGGAGATACTTATGCTTGCCCCTCCAGCTCATTCTCATGCCTACACGATGGTCTTGCTTACCTTGCGAATCCCCATTTTTTATCCCAGCAAAAAAACCACCTCGAGGTACCGTAAAATAAATATGTAACGACGCGCCGTGACGCAAAAAAGAGGGATGCAACACGAGGACTTCCCAGGAGGTCACCCATCCTAGTACTACTCTCGCCCAAGCACGCTTAACTTCGGAGTTCTGATGGGATCCGGTGCTTTAGTGCTGGTATGATCGCATCCGGCATGTTGTGCACGCCGGAGATACTTATGCTTGCCCCTCCAGCTCATTCTCATGCCTACACGATGGTCTTGCTTACCTTGCGAATCCCCATTTTTTATCCCAGCAAAAAAACCACCTCGAGGTACCGTAAAATAAATATGTAACGACGCGCCGTGACGCAAAAAAGAGGGATGCAACACGAGGACTTCCCAGGAGGTCACCCATCCTAGTACTACTCTCGCCCAAGCACGCTTAACTTCGGAGTTCTGATGGGATCCGGTGCTTTAGTGCTGGTATGATCGCATCCGGCATGTTGTGCACGCCGGAGATACTTATGCTTGCCCCTCCAGCTCATTCTCATGCCTACACGATGGTCTTGCTTACCTTGCGAATCCCCATTTTTTATCCCAGCAAAAAAACCACCTCGAGGTACCGTAAAATAAATATGTAACGACGCGCCGTGACGCAAAAAAGAGGGATGCAACACGAGGACTTCCCAGGAGGTCACCCATCCTAGTACTACTCTCGCCCAAGCACGCTTAACTTCGGAGTTCTGATGGGATCCGGTGCTTTAGTGCTGGTATGATCGCATCCGGCATGTTGTGCACGCCGGAGATACTTATGCTTGCCCCTCCAGCTCATTCTCATGCCTACACGATGGTCTTGCTTACCTTGCGAATCCCCATTTTTTATCCCAGCAAAAAAACCACCTCGAGGTACCGTAAAATAAATATGTAACGACGCGCCGTGACGCAAAAAAGAGGGATGCAACACGAGGACTTCCCAGGAGGTCACCCATCCTAGTACTACTCTCGCCCAAGCACGCTTAACTTCGGAGTTCTGATGGGATCCGGTGCTTTAGTGCTGGTATGATCGCATCCGGCATGTTGTGCACGCCGGAGATACTTATGCTTGCCCCTCCAGCTCATTCTCATGCCTACACGATGGTCTTGCTTACCTTGCGAATCCCCATTTTTTATCCCAGCAAAAAAACCACCTCGAGGTACCGTAAAATAAATATGTAACGACGCGCCGTGACGCAAAAAAGAGGGATGCAACACGAGGACTTCCCAGGAGGTCACCCATCCTAGTACTACTCTCGCCCAAGCACGCTTAACTTCGGAGTTCTGATGGGATCCGGTGCTTTAGTGCTGGTATGATCGCATCCGGCATGTTGTGCACGCCGGAGATACTTATGCTTGCCCCTCCAGCTCATTCTCATGCCTACACGATGGTCTTGCTTACCTTGCGAATCCCCATTTTTTATCCCAGCAAAAAAACCACCTCGAGGTACCGTAAAATAAATATGTAACGACGCGCCGTGACGCAAAAAAGAGGGATGCAACACGAGGACTTCCCAGGAGGTCACCCATCCTAGTACTACTCTCGCCCAAGCACGCTTAACTTCGGAGTTCTGATGGGATCCGGTGCTTTAGTGCTGGTATGATCGCATCCGGCATGTTGTGCACGCCGGAGATACTTATGCTTGCCCCTCCAGCTCATTCTCATGCCTACACGATGGTCTTGCTTACCTTGCGAATCCCCATTTTTTATCCCAGCAAAAAAACCACCTCGAGGTACCGTAAAATAAATATGTAACGACGCGCCGTGACGCAAAAAAGAGGGATGCAACACGAGGACTTCCCAGGAGGTCACCCATCCTAGTACTACTCTCGCCCAAGCACGCTTAACTTCGGAGTTCTGATGGGATCCGGTGCTTTAGTGCTGGTATGATCGCATCCGGCATGTTGTGCACGCCGGAGATACTTATGCTTGCCCCTCCAGCTCATTCTCATGCCTACACGATGGTCTTGCTTACCTTGCGAATCCCCATTTTTTATCCCAGCAAAAAAACCACCTCGAGGTACCGTAAAATAAATATGTAACGACGCGCCGTGACGCAAAAAAGAGGGATGCAACACGAGGACTTCCCAGGAGGTCACCCATCCTAGTACTACTCTCGCCCAAGCACGCTTAACTTCGGAGTTCTGATGGGATCCGGTGCTTTAGTGCTGGTATGATCGCATCCGGCATGTTGTGCACGCCGGAGATACTTATGCTTGCCCCTCCAGCTCATTCTCATGCCTACACGATGGTCTTGCTTACCTTGCGAATCCCCATTTTTTATCCCAGCAAAAAAACCACCTCGAGGTACCGTAAAATAAATATGTAACGACGCGCCGTGACGCAAAAAAGAGGGATGCAACACGAGGACTTCCCAGGAGGTCACCCATCCTAGTACTACTCTCGCCCAAGCACGCTTAACTTCGGAGTTCTGATGGGATCCGGTGCTTTAGTGCTGGTATGATCGCATCCGGCATGTTGTGCACGCCGGAGATACTTATGCTTGCCCCTCCAGCTCATTCTCATGCCTACACGATGGTCTTGCTTACCTTGCGAATCCCCATTTTTTATCCCAGCAAAAAAACCACCTCGAGGTACCGTAAAATAAATATGTAACGACGCGCCGTGACGCAAAAAAGAGGGATGCAACACGAGGACTTCCCAGGAGGTCACCCATCCTAGTACTACTCTCGCCCAAGCACGCTTAACTTCGGAGTTCTGATGGGATCCGGTGCTTTAGTGCTGGTATGATCGCATCCGGCATGTTGTGCACGCCGGAGATACTTATGCTTGCCCCTCCAGCTCATTCTCATGCCTACACGATGGTCTTGCTTACCTTGCGAATCCCCATTTTTTATCCCAGCAAAAAAACCACCTCGAGGTACCGTAAAATAAATATGTAACGACGCGCCGTGACGCAAAAAAGAGGGATGCAACACGAGGACTTCCCAGGAGGTCACCCATCCTAGTACTACTCTCGCCCAAGCACGCTTAACTTCGGAGTTCTGATGGGATCCGGTGCTTTAGTGCTGGTATGATCGCATCCGGCATGTTGTGCACGCCGGAGATACTTATGCTTGCCCCTCCAGCTCATTCTCATGCCTACACGATGGTCTTGCTTACCTTGCGAATCCCCATTTTTTATCCCAGCAAAAAAACCACCTCGAGGTACCGTAAAATAAATATGTAACGACGCGCCGTGACGCAAAAAAGAGGGATGCAACACGAGGACTTCCCAGGAGGTCACCCATCCTAGTACTACTCTCGCCCAAGCACGCTTAACTTCGGAGTTCTGATGGGATCCGGTGCTTTAGTGCTGGTATGATCGCATCCGGCATGTTGTGCACGCCGGAGATACTTATGCTTGCCCCTCCAGCTCATTCTCATGCCTACACGATGGTCTTGCTTACCTTGCGAATCCCCATTTTTTATCCCAGCAAAAAAACCACCTCGAGGTACCGTAAAATAAATATGTAACGACGCGCCGTGACGCAAAAAAGAGGGATGCAACACGAGGACTTCCCAGGAGGTCACCCATCCTAGTACTACTCTCGCCCAAGCACGCTTAACTTCGGAGTTCTGATGGGATCCGGTGCTTTAGTGCTGGTATGATCGCATCCGGCATGTTGTGCACGCCGGAGATACTTATGCTTGCCCCTCCAGCTCATTCTCATGCCTACACGATGGTCTTGCTTACCTTGCGAATCCCCATTTTTTATCCCAGCAAAAAAACCACCTCGAGGTACCGTAAAATAAATATGTAACGACGCGCCGTGACGCAAAAAAGAGGGATGCAACACGAGGACTTCCCAGGAGGTCACCCATCCTAGTACTACTCTCGCCCAAGCACGCTTAACTTCGGAGTTCTGATGGGATCCGGTGCTTTAGTGCTGGTATGATCGCATCCGGCATGTTGTGCACGCCGGAGATACTTATGCTTGCCCCTCCAGCTCATTCTCATGCCTACACGATGGTCTTGCTTACCTTGCGAATCCCCATTTTTTATCCCAGCAAAAAAACCACCTCGAGGTACCGTAAAATAAATATGTAACGACGCGCCGTGACGCAAAAAAGAGGGATGCAACACGAGGACTTCCCAGGAGGTCACCCATCCTAGTACTACTCTCGCCCAAGCACGCTTAACTTCGGAGTTCTGATGGGATCCGGTGCTTTAGTGCTGGTATGATCGCATCCGGCATGTTGTGCACGCCGGAGATACTTATGCTTGCCCCTCCAGCTCATTCTCATGCCTACACGATGGTCTTGCTTACCTTGCGAATCCCCATTTTTTATCCCAGCAAAAAAACCACCTCGAGGTACCGTAAAATAAATATGTAACGACGCGCCGTGACGCAAAAAAGAGGGATGCAACACGAGGACTTCCCAGGAGGTCACCCATCCTAGTACTACTCTCGCCCAAGCACGCTTAACTTCGGAGTTCTGATGGGATCCGGTGCTTTAGTGCTGGTATGATCGCATCCGGCATGTTGTGCACGCCGGAGATACTTATGCTTGCCCCTCCAGCTCATTCTCATGCCTACACGATGGTCTTGCTTACCTTGCGAATCCCCATTTTTTATCCCAGCAAAAAAACCACCTCGAGGTACCGTAAAATAAATATGTAACGACGCGCCGTGACGCAAAAAAGAGGGATGCAACACGAGGACTTCCCAGGAGGTCACCCATCCTAGTACTACTCTCGCCCAAGCACGCTTAACTTCGGAGTTCTGATGGGATCCGGTGCTTTAGTGCTGGTATGATCGCATCCGGCATGTTGTGCACGCCGGAGATACTTATGCTTGCCCCTCCAGCTCATTCTCATGCCTACACGATGGTCTTGCTTACCTTGCGAATCCCCATTTTTTATCCCAGCAAAAAAACCACCTCGAGGTACCGTAAAATAAATATGTAACGACGCGCCGTGACGCAAAAAAGAGGGATGCAACACGAGGACTTCCCAGGAGGTCACCCATCCTAGTACTACTCTCGCCCAAGCACGCTTAACTTCGGAGTTCTGATGGGATCCGGTGCTTTAGTGCTGGTATGATCGCATCCGGCATGTTGTGCACGCCGGAGATACTTATGCTTGCCCCTCCAGCTCATTCTCATGCCTACACGATGGTCTTGCTTACCTTGCGAATCCCCATTTTTTATCCCAGCAAAAAAACCACCTCGAGGTACCGTAAAATAAATATGTAACGACGCGCCGTGACGCAAAAAAGAGGGATGCAACACGAGGACTTCCCAGGAGGTCACCCATCCTAGTACTACTCTCGCCCAAGCACGCTTAACTTCGGAGTTCTGATGGGATCCGGTGCTTTAGTGCTGGTATGATCGCATCCGGCATGTTGTGCACGCCGGAGATACTTATGCTTGCCCCTCCAGCTCATTCTCATGCCTACACGATGGTCTTGCTTACCTTGCGAATCCCCATTTTTTATCCCAGCAAAAAAACCACCTCGAGGTACCGTAAAATAAATATGTAACGACGCGCCGTGACGCAAAAAAGAGGGATGCAACACGAGGACTTCCCAGGAGGTCACCCATCCTAGTACTACTCTCGCCCAAGCACGCTTAACTTCGGAGTTCTGATGGGATCCGGTGCTTTAGTGCTGGTATGATCGCATCCGGCATGTTGTGCACGCCGGAGATACTTATGCTTGCCCCTCCAGCTCATTCTCATGCCTACACGATGGTCTTGCTTACCTTGCGAATCCCCATTTTTTATCCCAGCAAAAAAACCACCTCGAGGTACCGTAAAATAAATATGTAACGACGCGCCGTGACGCAAAAAAGAGGGATGCAACACGAGGACTTCCCAGGAGGTCACCCATCCTAGTACTACTCTCGCCCAAGCACGCTTAACTTCGGAGTTCTGATGGGATCCGGTGCTTTAGTGCTGGTATGATCGCATCCGGCATGTTGTGCACGCCGGAGATACTTATGCTTGCCCCTCCAGCTCATTCTCATGCCTACACGATGGTCTTGCTTACCTTGCGAATCCCCATTTTTTATCCCAGCAAAAAAACCACCTCGAGGTACCGTAAAATAAATATGTAACGACGCGCCGTGACGCAAAAAAGAGGGATGCAACACGAGGACTTCCCAGGAGGTCACCCATCCTAGTACTACTCTCGCCCAAGCACGCTTAACTTCGGAGTTCTGATGGGATCCGGTGCTTTAGTGCTGGTATGATCGCATCCGGCATGTTGTGCACGCCGGAGATACTTATGCTTGCCCCTCCAGCTCATTCTCATGCCTACACGATGGTCTTGCTTACCTTGCGAATCCCCATTTTTTATCCCAGCAAAAAAACCACCTCGAGGTACCGTAAAATAAATATGTAACGACGCGCCGTGACGCAAAAAAGAGGGATGCAACACGAGGACTTCCCAGGAGGTCACCCATCCTAGTACTACTCTCGCCCAAGCACGCTTAACTTCGGAGTTCTGATGGGATCCGGTGCTTTAGTGCTGGTATGATCGCATCCGGCATGTTGTGCACGCCGGAGATACTTATGCTTGCCCCTCCAGCTCATTCTCATGCCTACACGATGGTCTTGCTTACCTTGCGAATCCCCATTTTTTATCCCAGCAAAAAAACCACCTCGAGGTACCGTAAAATAAATATGTAACGACGCGCCGTGACGCAAAAAAGAGGGATGCAACACGAGGACTTCCCAGGAGGTCACCCATCCTAGTACTACTCTCGCCCAAGCACGCTTAACTTCGGAGTTCTGATGGGATCCGGTGCTTTAGTGCTGGTATGATCGCATCCGGCATGTTGTGCACGCCGGAGATACTTATGCTTGCCCCTCCAGCTCATTCTCATGCCTACACGATGGTCTTGCTTACCTTGCGAATCCCCATTTTTTATCCCAGCAAAAAAACCACCTCGAGGTACCGTAAAATAAATATGTAACGACGCGCCGTGACGCAAAAAAGAGGGATGCAACACGAGGACTTCCCAGGAGGTCACCCATCCTAGTACTACTCTCGCCCAAGCACGCTTAACTTCGGAGTTCTGATGGGATCCGGTGCTTTAGTGCTGGTATGATCGCATCCGGCATGTTGTGCACGCCGGAGATACTTATGCTTGCCCCTCCAGCTCATTCTCATGCCTACACGATGGTCTTGCTTACCTTGCGAATCCCCATTTTTTATCCCAGCAAAAAAACCACCTCGAGGTACCGTAAAATAAATATGTAACGACGCGCCGTGACGCAAAAAAGAGGGATGCAACACGAGGACTTCCCAGGAGGTCACCCATCCTAGTACTACTCTCGCCCAAGCACGCTTAACTTCGGAGTTCTGATGGGATCCGGTGCTTTAGTGCTGGTATGATCGCATCCGGCATGTTGTGCACGCCGGAGATACTTATGCTTGCCCCTCCAGCTCATTCTCATGCCTACACGATGGTCTTGCTTACCTTGCGAATCCCCATTTTTTATCCCAGCAAAAAAACCACCTCGAGGTACCGTAAAATAAATATGTAACGACGCGCCGTGACGCAAAAAAGAGGGATGCAACACGAGGACTTCCCAGGAGGTCACCCATCCTAGTACTACTCTCGCCCAAGCACGCTTAACTTCGGAGTTCTGATGGGATCCGGTGCTTTAGTGCTGGTATGATCGCATCCGGCATGTTGTGCACGCCGGAGATACTTATGCTTGCCCCTCCAGCTCATTCTCATGCCTACACGATGGTCTTGCTTACCTTGCGAATCCCCATTTTTATCCCAGCAAAAAAACCACCTCGAGGTACCGTAAAATAAATATGTAACGACGCGCCGTGACGCAAAAAAGAGGGATGCAACACGAGGACTTCCCAGGAGGTCACCCATCCTAGTACTACTCTCGCCCAAGCACGCTTAACTTCGGAGTTCTGATGGGATCCGGTGCTTTAGTGCTGGTATGATCGCATCCGGCATGTTGTGCACGCCGGAGATACTTATGCTTGCCCCTCCAGCTCATTCTCATGCCTACACGATGGTCTTGCTTACCTTGCGAATCCCCATTTTTTATCCCAGCAAAAAAACCACCTCGAGGTACCGTAAAATAAATATGTAACGACGCGCCGTGACGCAAAAAAGAGGGATGCAACACGAGGACTTCCCAGGAGGTCACCCATCCTAGTACTACTCTCGCCCAAGCACGCTTAACTTCGGAGTTCTGATGGGATCCGGTGCTTTAGTGCTGGTATGATCGCATCCGGCATGTTGTGCACGCCGGAGATACTTATGCTTGCCCCTCCAGCTCATTCTCATGCCTACACGATGGTCTTGCTTACCTTGCGAATCCCCATTTTTTATCCCAGCAAAAAAACCACCTCGAGGTACCGTAAAATAAATATGTAACGACGCGCCGTGACGCAAAAAAGAGGGATGCAACACGAGGACTTCCCAGGAGGTCACCCATCCTAGTACTACTCTCGCCCAAGCACGCTTAACTTCGGAGTTCTGATGGGATCCGGTGCTTTAGTGCTGGTATGATCGCATCCGGCATGTTGTGCACGCCGGAGATACTTATGCTTGCCCCTCCAGCTCATTCTCATGCCTACACGATGGTCTTGCTTACCTTGCGAATCCCCATTTTTTATCCCAGCAAAAAAACCACCTCGAGGTACCGTAAAATAAATATGTAACGACGCGCCGTGACGCAAAAAAGAGGGATGCAACACGAGGACTTCCCAGGAGGTCACCCATCCTAGTACTACTCTCGCCCAAGCACGCTTAACTTCGGAGTTCTGATGGGATCCGGTGCTTTAGTGCTGGTATGATCGCATCCGGCATGTTGTGCACGCCGGAGATACTTATGCTTGCCCCTCCAGCTCATTCTCATGCCTACACGATGGTCTTGCTTACCTTGCGAATCCCCATTTTTTATCCCAGCAAAAAAACCACCTCGAGGTACCGTAAAATAAATATGTAACGACGCGCCGTGACGCAAAAAAGAGGGATGCAACACGAGGACTTCCCAGGAGGTCACCCATCCTAGTACTACTCTCGCCCAAGCACGCTTAACTTCGGAGTTCTGATGGGATCCGGTGCTTTAGTGCTGGTATGATCGCATCCGGCATGTTGTGCACGCCGGAGATACTTATGCTTGCCCCTCCAGCTCATTCTCATGCCTACACGATGGTCTTGCTTACCTTGCGAATCCCCATTTTTTATCCCAGCAAAAAAACCACCTCGAGGTACCGTAAAATAAATATGTAACGACGCGCCGTGACGCAAAAAAGAGGGATGCAACACGAGGACTTCCCAGGAGGTCACCCATCCTAGTACTACTCTCGCCCAAGCACGCTTAACTTCGGAGTTCTGATGGGATCCGGTGCTTTAGTGCTGGTATGATCGCATCCGGCATGTTGTGCACGCCGGAGATACTTATGCTTGCCCCTCCAGCTCATTCTCATGCCTACACGATGGTCTTGCTTACCTTGCGAATCCCCATTTTTTATCCCAGCAAAAAAACCACCTCGAGGTACCGTAAAATAAATATGTAACGACGCGCCGTGACGCAAAAAAGAGGGATGCAACACGAGGACTTCCCAGGAGGTCACCCATCCTAGTACTACTCTCGCCCAAGCACGCTTAACTTCGGAGTTCTGATGGGATCCGGTGCTTTAGTGCTGGTATGATCGCATCCGGCATGTTGTGCACGCCGGAGATACTTATGCTTGCCCCTCCAGCTCATTCTCATGCCTACACGATGGTCTTGCTTACCTTGCGAATCCCCATTTTTTATCCCAGCAAAAAAACCACCTCGAGGTACCGTAAAATAAATATGTAACGACGCGCCGTGACGCAAAAAAGAGGGATGCAACACGAGGACTTCCCAGGAGGTCACCCATCCTAGTACTACTCTCGCCCAAGCACGCTTAACTTCGGAGTTCTGATGGGATCCGGTGCTTTAGTGCTGGTATGATCGCATCCGGCATGTTGTGCACGCCGGAGATACTTATGCTTGCCCCTCCAGCTCATTCTCATGCCTACACGATGGTCTTGCTTACCTTGCGAATCCCCATTTTTTATCCCAGCAAAAAAACCACCTCGAGGTACCGTAAAATAAATATGTAACGACGCGCCGTGACGCAAAAAAGAGGGATGCAACACGAGGACTTCCCAGGAGGTCACCCATCCTAGTACTACTCTCGCCCAAGCACGCTTAACTTCGGAGTTCTGATGGGATCCGGTGCTTTAGTGCTGGTATGATCGCATCCGGCATGTTGTGCACGCCGGAGATACTTATGCTTGCCCCTCCAGCTCATTCTCATGCCTACACGATGGTCTTGCTTACCTTGCGAATCCCCATTTTTTATCCCAGCAAAAAAACCACCTCGAGGTACCGTAAAATAAATATGTAACGACGCGCCGTGACGCAAAAAAGAGGGATGCAACACGAGGACTTCCCAGGAGGTCACCCATCCTAGTACTACTCTCGCCCAAGCACGCTTAACTTCGGAGTTCTGATGGGATCCGGTGCTTTAGTGCTGGTATGATCGCATCCGGCATGTTGTGCACGCCGGAGATACTTATGCTTGCCCCTCCAGCTCATTCTCATGCCTACACGATGGTCTTGCTTACCTTGCGAATCCCCATTTTTTATCCCAGCAAAAAAACCACCTCGAGGTACCGTAAAATAAATATGTAACGACGCGCCGTGACGCAAAAAAGAGGGATGCAACACGAGGACTTCCCAGGAGGTCACCCATCCTAGTACTACTCTCGCCCAAGCACGCTTAACTTCGGAGTTCTGATGGGATCCGGTGCTTTAGTGCTGGTATGATCGCATCCGGCATGTTGTGCACGCCGGAGATACTTATGCTTGCCCCTCCAGCTCATTCTCATGCCTACACGATGGTCTTGCTTACCTTGCGAATCCCCATTTTTTATCCCAGCAAAAAAACCACCTCGAGGTACCGTAAAATAAATATGTAACGACGCGCCGTGACGCAAAAAAGAGGGATGCAACACGAGGACTTCCCAGGAGGTCACCCATCCTAGTACTACTCTCGCCCAAGCACGCTTAACTTCGGAGTTCTGATGGGATCCGGTGCTTTAGTGCTGGTATGATCGCATCCGGCATGTTGTGCACGCCGGAGATACTTATGCTTGCCCCTCCAGCTCATTCTCATGCCTACACGATGGTCTTGCTTACCTTGCGAATCCCCATTTTTTATCCCAGCAAAAAAACCACCTCGAGGTACCGTAAAATAAATATGTAACGACGCGCCGTGACGCAAAAAAGAGGGATGCAACACGAGGACTTCCCAGGAGGTCACCCATCCTAGTACTACTCTCGCCCAAGCACGCTTAACTTCGGAGTTCTGATGGGATCCGGTGCTTTAGTGCTGGTATGATCGCATCCGGCATGTTGTGCACGCCGGAGATACTTATGCTTGCCCCTCCAGCTCATTCTCATGCCTACACGATGGTCTTGCTTACCTTGCGAATCCCCATTTTTTATCCCAGCAAAAAAACCACCTCGAGGTACCGTAAAATAAATATGTAACGACGCGCCGTGACGCAAAAAAGAGGGATGCAACACGAGGACTTCCCAGGAGGTCACCCATCCTAGTACTACTCTCGCCCAAGCACGCTTAACTTCGGAGTTCTGATGGGATCCGGTGCTTTAGTGCTGGTATGATCGCATCCGGCATGTTGTGCACGCCGGAGATACTTATGCTTGCCCCTCCAGCTCATTCTCATGCCTACACGATGGTCTTGCTTACCTTGCGAATCCCCATTTTTTATCCCAGCAAAAAAACCACCTCGAGGTACCGTAAAATAAATATGTAACGACGCGCCGTGACGCAAAAAAGAGGGATGCAACACGAGGACTTCCCAGGAGGTCACCCATCCTAGTACTACTCTCGCCCAAGCACGCTTAACTTCGGAGTTCTGATGGGATCCGGTGCTTTAGTGCTGGTATGATCGCATCCGGCATGTTGTGCACGCCGGAGATACTTATGCTTGCCCCTCCAGCTCATTCTCATGCCTACACGATGGTCTTGCTTACCTTGCGAATCCCCATTTTTTATCCCAGCAAAAAAACCACCTCGAGGTACCGTAAAATAAATATGTAACGACGCGCCGTGACGCAAAAAAGAGGGATGCAACACGAGGACTTCCCAGGAGGTCACCCATCCTAGTACTACTCTCGCCCAAGCACGCTTAACTTCGGAGTTCTGATGGGATCCGGTGCTTTAGTGCTGGTATGATCGCATCCGGCATGTTGTGCACGCCGGAGATACTTATGCTTGCCCCTCCAGCTCATTCTCATGCCTACACGATGGTCTTGCTTACCTTGCGAATCCCCATTTTTTATCCCAGCAAAAAAACCACCTCGAGGTACCGTAAAATAAATATGTAACGACGCGCCGTGACGCAAAAAAGAGGGATGCAACACGAGGACTTCCCAGGAGGTCACCCATCCTAGTACTACTCTCGCCCAAGCACGCTTAACTTCGGAGTTCTGATGGGATCCGGTGCTTTAGTGCTGGTATGATCGCATCCGGCATGTTGTGCACGCCGGAGATACTTATGCTTGCCCCTCCAGCTCATTCTCATGCCTACACGATGGTCTTGCTTACCTTGCGAATCCCCATTTTTTATCCCAGCAAAAAAACCACCTCGAGGTACCGTAAAATAAATATGTAACGACGCGCCGTGACGCAAAAAAGAGGGATGCAACACGAGGACTTCCCAGGAGGTCACCCATCCTAGTACTACTCTCGCCCAAGCACGCTTAACTTCGGAGTTCTGATGGGATCCGGTGCTTTAGTGCTGGTATGATCGCATCCGGCATGTTGTGCACGCCGGAGATACTTATGCTTGCCCCTCCAGCTCATTCTCATGCCTACACGATGGTCTTGCTTACCTTGCGAATCCCCATTTTTTATCCCAGCAAAAAAACCACCTCGAGGTACCGTAAAATAAATATGTAACGACGCGCCGTGACGCAAAAAAGAGGGATGCAACACGAGGACTTCCCAGGAGGTCACCCATCCTAGTACTACTCTCGCCCAAGCACGCTTAACTTCGGAGTTCTGATGGGATCCGGTGCTTTAGTGCTGGTATGATCGCATCCGGCATGTTGTGCACGCCGGAGATACTTATGCTTGCCCCTCCAGCTCATTCTCATGCCTACACGATGGTCTTGCTTACCTTGCGAATCCCCATTTTTTATCCCAGCAAAAAAACCACCTCGAGGTACCGTAAAATAAATATGTAACGACGCGCCGTGACGCAAAAAAGAGGGATGCAACACGAGGACTTCCCAGGAGGTCACCCATCCTAGTACTACTCTCGCCCAAGCACGCTTAACTTCGGAGTTCTGATGGGATCCGGTGCTTTAGTGCTGGTATGATCGCATCCGGCATGTTGTGCACGCCGGAGATACTTATGCTTGCCCCTCCAGCTCATTCTCATGCCTACACGATGGTCTTGCTTACCTTGCGAATCCCCATTTTTTATCCCAGCAAAAAAACCACCTCGAGGTACCGTAAAATAAATATGTAACGACGCGCCGTGACGCAAAAAAGAGGGATGCAACACGAGGACTTCCCAGGAGGTCACCCATCCTAGTACTACTCTCGCCCAAGCACGCTTAACTTCGGAGTTCTGATGGGATCCGGTGCTTTAGTGCTGGTATGATCGCATCCGGCATGTTGTGCACGCCGGAGATACTTATGCTTGCCCCTCCAGCTCATTCTCATGCCTACACGATGGTCTTGCTTACCTTGCGAATCCCCATTTTTTATCCCAGCAAAAAAACCACCTCGAGGTACCGTAAAATAAATATGTAACGACGCGCCGTGACGCAAAAAAGAGGGATGCAACACGAGGACTTCCCAGGAGGTCACCCATCCTAGTACTACTCTCGCCCAAGCACGCTTAACTTCGGAGTTCTGATGGGATCCGGTGCTTTAGTGCTGGTATGATCGCATCCGGCATGTTGTGCACGCCGGAGATACTTATGCTTGCCCCTCCAGCTCATTCTCATGCCTACACGATGGTCTTGCTTACCTTGCGAATCCCCATTTTTTATCCCAGCAAAAAAACCACCTCGAGGTACCGTAAAATAAATATGTAACGACGCGCCGTGACGCAAAAAAGAGGGATGCAACACGAGGACTTCCCAGGAGGTCACCCATCCTAGTACTACTCTCGCCCAAGCACGCTTAACTTCGGAGTTCTGATGGGATCCGGTGCTTTAGTGCTGGTATGATCGCATCCGGCATGTTGTGCACGCCGGAGATACTTATGCTTGCCCCTCCAGCTCATTCTCATGCCTACACGATGGTCTTGCTTACCTTGCGAATCCCCATTTTTTATCCCAGCAAAAAAACCACCTCGAGGTACCGTAAAATAAATATGTAACGACGCGCCGTGACGCAAAAAAGAGGGATGCAACACGAGGACTTCCCAGGAGGTCACCCATCCTAGTACTACTCTCGCCCAAGCACGCTTAACTTCGGAGTTCTGATGGGATCCGGTGCTTTAGTGCTGGTATGATCGCATCCGGCATGTTGTGCACGCCGGAGATACTTATGCTTGCCCCTCCAGCTCATTCTCATGCCTACACGATGGTCTTGCTTACCTTGCGAATCCCCATTTTTTATCCCAGCAAAAAAACCACCTCGAGGTACCGTAAAATAAATATGTAACGACGCGCCGTGACGCAAAAAAGAGGGATGCAACACGAGGACTTCCCAGGAGGTCACCCATCCTAGTACTACTCTCGCCCAAGCACGCTTAACTTCGGAGTTCTGATGGGATCCGGTGCTTTAGTGCTGGTATGATCGCATCCGGCATGTTGTGCACGCCGGAGATACTTATGCTTGCCCCTCCAGCTCATTCTCATGCCTACACGATGGTCTTGCTTACCTTGCGAATCCCCATTTTTTATCCCAGCAAAAAAACCACCTCGAGGTACCGTAAAATAAATATGTAACGACGCGCCGTGACGCAAAAAAGAGGGATGCAACACGAGGACTTCCCAGGAGGTCACCCATCCTAGTACTACTCTCGCCCAAGCACGCTTAACTTCGGAGTTCTGATGGGATCCGGTGCTTTAGTGCTGGTATGATCGCATCCGGCATGTTGTGCACGCCGGAGATACTTATGCTTGCCCCTCCAGCTCATTCTCATGCCTACACGATGGTCTTGCTTACCTTGCGAATCCCCATTTTTTATCCCAGCAAAAAAACCACCTCGAGGTACCGTAAAATAAATATGTAACGACGCGCCGTGACGCAAAAAAGAGGGATGCAACACGAGGACTTCCCAGGAGGTCACCCATCCTAGTACTACTCTCGCCCAAGCACGCTTAACTTCGGAGTTCTGATGGGATCCGGTGCTTTAGTGCTGGTATGATCGCATCCGGCATGTTGTGCACGCCGGAGATACTTATGCTTGCCCCTCCAGCTCATTCTCATGCCTACACGATGGTCTTGCTTACCTTGCGAATCCCCATTTTTTATCCCAGCAAAAAAACCACCTCGAGGTACCGTAAAATAAATATGTAACGACGCGCCGTGACGCAAAAAAGAGGGATGCAACACGAGGACTTCCCAGGAGGTCACCCATCCTAGTACTACTCTCGCCCAAGCACGCTTAACTTCGGAGTTCTGATGGGATCCGGTGCTTTAGTGCTGGTATGATCGCATCCGGCATGTTGTGCACGCCGGAGATACTTATGCTTGCCCCTCCAGCTCATTCTCATGCCTACACGATGGTCTTGCTTACCTTGCGAATCCCCATTTTTTATCCCAGCAAAAAAACCACCTCGAGGTACCGTAAAATAAATATGTAACGACGCGCCGTGACGCAAAAAAGAGGGATGCAACACGAGGACTTCCCAGGAGGTCACCCATCCTAGTACTACTCTCGCCCAAGCACGCTTAACTTCGGAGTTCTGATGGGATCCGGTGCTTTAGTGCTGGTATGATCGCATCCGGCATGTTGTGCACGCCGGAGATACTTATGCTTGCCCCTCCAGCTCATTCTCATGCCTACACGATGGTCTTGCTTACCTTGCGAATCCCCATTTTTTATCCCAGCAAAAAAACCACCTCGAGGTACCGTAAAATAAATATGTAACGACGCGCCGTGACGCAAAAAAGAGGGATGCAACACGAGGACTTCCCAGGAGGTCACCCATCCTAGTACTACTCTCGCCCAAGCACGCTTAACTTCGGAGTTCTGATGGGATCCGGTGCTTTAGTGCTGGTATGATCGCATCCGGCATGTTGTGCACGCCGGAGATACTTATGCTTGCCCCTCCAGCTCATTCTCATGCCTACACGATGGTCTTGCTTACCTTGCGAATCCCCATTTTTTATCCCAGCAAAAAAACCACCTCGAGGTACCGTAAAATAAATATGTAACGACGCGCCGTGACGCAAAAAAGAGGGATGCAACACGAGGACTTCCCAGGAGGTCACCCATCCTAGTACTACTCTCGCCCAAGCACGCTTAACTTCGGAGTTCTGATGGGATCCGGTGCTTTAGTGCTGGTATGATCGCATCCGGCATGTTGTGCACGCCGGAGATACTTATGCTTGCCCCTCCAGCTCATTCTCATGCCTACACGATGGTCTTGCTTACCTTGCGAATCCCCATTTTTTATCCCAGCAAAAAAACCACCTCGAGGTACCGTAAAATAAATATGTAACGACGCGCCGTGACGCAAAAAAGAGGGATGCAACACGAGGACTTCCCAGGAGGTCACCCATCCTAGTACTACTCTCGCCCAAGCACGCTTAACTTCGGAGTTCTGATGGGATCCGGTGCTTTAGTGCTGGTATGATCGCATCCGGCATGTTGTGCACGCCGGAGATACTTATGCTTGCCCCTCCAGCTCATTCTCATGCCTACACGATGGTCTTGCTTACCTTGCGAATCCCCATTTTTTATCCCAGCAAAAAAACCACCTCGAGGTACCGTAAAATAAATATGTAACGACGCGCCGTGACGCAAAAAAGAGGGATGCAACACGAGGACTTCCCAGGAGGTCACCCATCCTAGTACTACTCTCGCCCAAGCACGCTTAACTTCGGAGTTCTGATGGGATCCGGTGCTTTAGTGCTGGTATGATCGCATCCGGCATGTTGTGCACGCCGGAGATACTTATGCTTGCCCCTCCAGCTCATTCTCATGCCTACACGATGGTCTTGCTTACCTTGCGAATCCCCATTTTTTATCCCAGCAAAAAAACCACCTCGAGGTACCGTAAAATAAATATGTAACGACGCGCCGTGACGCAAAAAAGAGGGATGCAACACGAGGACTTCCCAGGAGGTCACCCATCCTAGTACTACTCTCGCCCAAGCACGCTTAACTTCGGAGTTCTGATGGGATCCGGTGCTTTAGTGCTGGTATGATCGCATCCGGCATGTTGTGCACGCCGGAGATACTTATGCTTGCCCCTCCAGCTCATTCTCATGCCTACACGATGGTCTTGCTTACCTTGCGAATCCCCATTTTTTATCCCAGCAAAAAAACCACCTCGAGGTACCGTAAAATAAATATGTAACGACGCGCCGTGACGCAAAAAAGAGGGATGCAACACGAGGACTTCCCAGGAGGTCACCCATCCTAGTACTACTCTCGCCCAAGCACGCTTAACTTCGGAGTTCTGATGGGATCCGGTGCTTTAGTGCTGGTATGATCGCATCCGGCATGTTGTGCACGCCGGAGATACTTATGCTTGCCCCTCCAGCTCATTCGCATGCCTACACGATGGTCTTGCTTACCTTGCGAATCCCCATTTTTTATCCCAGCAAAAAAACCACCTCGAGGTACCGTAAAATAAATATGTAACGACGCGCCGTGACGCAAAAAAGAGGGATGCAACACGAGGACTTCCCAGGAGGTCACCCATCCTAGTACTACTCTCGCCCAAGCACGCTTAACTTCGGAGTTCTGATGGGATCCGGTGCTTTAGTGCTGGTATGATCGCATCCGGCATGTTGTGCACGCCGGAGATACTTATGCTTGCCCCTCCAGCTCATTCTCATGCCTACACGATGGTCTTGCTTACCTTGCGAATCCCCATTTTTTATCCCAGCAAAAAAACCACCTCGAGGTACCGTAAAATAAATATGTAACGACGCGCCGTGACGCAAAAAAGAGGGATGCAACACGAGGACTTCCCAGGAGGTCACCCATCCTAGTACTACTCTCGCCCAAGCACGCTTAACTTCGGAGTTCTGATGGGATCCGGTGCTTTAGTGCTGGTATGATCGCATCCGGCATGTTGTGCACGCCGGAGATACTTATGCTTGCCCCTCCAGCTCATTCGCATGCCTACACGATGGTCTTGCTTACCTTGCGAATCCCCATTTTTTATCCCAGCAAAAAAACCACCTCGAGGTACCGTAAAATAAATATGTAACGACGCGCCGTGACGCAAAAAAGAGGGATGCAACACGAGGACTTCCCAGGAGGTCACCCATCCTAGTACTACTCTCGCCCAAGCACGCTTAACTTCGGAGTTCTGATGGGATCCGGTGCTTTAGTGCTGGTATGATCGCATCCGGCATGTTGTGCACGCCGGAGATACTTATGCTTGCCCCTCCAGCTCATTCTCATGCCTACACGATGGTCTTGCTTACCTTGCGAATCCCCATTTTTTATCCCAGCAAAAAAACCACCTCGAGGTACCGTAAAATAAATATGTAACGACGCGCCGTGACGCAAAAAAGAGGGATGCAACACGAGGACTTCCCAGGAGGTCACCCATCCTAGTACTACTCTCGCCCAAGCACGCTTAACTTCGGAGTTCTGATGGGATCCGGTGCTTTAGTGCTGGTATGATCGCATCCGGCATGTTGTGCACGCCGGAGATACTTATGCTTGCCCCTCCAGCTCATTCGCATGCCTACACGATGGTCTTGCTTACCTTGCGAATCCCCATTTTTTATCCCAGCAAAAAAACCACCTCGAGGTACCGTAAAATAAATATGTAACGACGCGCCGTGACGCAAAAAAGAGGGATGCAACACGAGGACTTCCCAGGAGGTCACCCATCCTAGTACTACTCTCGCCCAAGCACGCTTAACTTCGGAGTTCTGATGGGATCCGGTGCTTTAGTGCTGGTATGATCGCATCCGGCATGTTGTGCACGCCGGAGATACTTATGCTTGCCCCTCCAGCTCATTCGCATGCCTACACGATGGTCTTGCTTACCTTGCGAATCCCCATTTTTTATCCCAGCAAAAAAACCACCTCGAGGTACCGTAAAATAAATATGTAACGACGCGCCGTGACGCAAAAAAGAGGGATGCAACACGAGGACTTCCCAGGAGGTCACCCATCCTAGTACTACTCTCGCCCAAGCACGCTTAACTTCGGAGTTCTGATGGGATCCGGTGCTTTAGTGCTGGTATGATCGCATCCGGCATGTTGTGCACGCCGGAGATACTTATGCTTGCCCCTCCAGCTCATTCGCATGCCTACACGATGGTCTTGCTTACCTTGCGAATCCCCATTTTTTATCCCAGCAAAAAAACCACCTCGAGGTACCGTAAAATAAATATGTAACGACGCGCCGTGACGCAAAAAAGAGGGATGCAACACGAGGACTTCCCAGGAGGTCACCCATCCTAGTACTACTCTCGCCCAAGCACGCTTAACTTCGGAGTTCTGATGGGATCCGGTGCTTTAGTGCTGGTATGATCGCATCCGGCATGTTGTGCACGCCGGAGATACTTATGCTTGCCCCTCCAGCTCATTCGCATGCCTACACGATGGTCTTGCTTACCTTGCGAATCCCCATTTTTTATCCCAGCAAAAAAACCACCTCGAGGTACCGTAAAATAAATATGTAACGACGCGCCGTGACGCAAAAAAGAGGGATGCAACACGAGGACTTCCCAGGAGGTCACCCATCCTAGTACTACTCTCGCCCAAGCACGCTTAACTTCGGAGTTCTGATGGGATCCGGTGCTTTAGTGCTGGTATGATCGCATCCGGCATGTTGTGCACGCCGGAGATACTTATGCTTGCCCCTCCAGCTCATTCGCATGCCTACACGATGGTCTTGCTTACCTTGCGAATCCCCATTTTTTATCCCAGCAAAAAAACCACCTCGAGGTACCGTAAAATAAATATGTAACGACGCGCCGTGACGCAAAAAAGAGGGATGCAACACGAGGACTTCCCAGGAGGTCACCCATCCTAGTACTACTCTCGCCCAAGCACGCTTAACTTCGGAGTTCTGATGGGATCCGGTGCTTTAGTGCTGGTATGATCGCATCCGGCATGTTGTGCACGCCGGAGATACTTATGCTTGCCCCTCCAGCTCATTCGCATGCCTACACGATGGTCTTGCTTACCTTGCGAATCCCCATTTTTTATCCCAGCAAAAAAACCACCTCGAGGTACCGTAAAATAAATATGTAACGACGCGCCGTGACGCAAAAAAGAGGGATGCAACACGAGGACTTCCCAGGAGGTCACCCATCCTAGTACTACTCTCGCCCAAGCACGCTTAACTTCGGAGTTCTGATGGGATCCGGTGCTTTAGTGCTGGTATGATCGCATCCGGCATGTTGTGCACGCCGGAGATACTTATGCTTGCCCCTCCAGCTCATTCGCATGCCTACACGATGGTCTTGCTTACCTTGCGAATCCCCATTTTTTATCCCAGCAAAAAAACCACCTCGAGGTACCGTAAAATAAATATGTAACGACGCGCCGTGACGCAAAAAAGAGGGATGCAACACGAGGACTTCCCAGGAGGTCACCCATCCTAGTACTACTCTCGCCCAAGCACGCTTAACTTCGGAGTTCTGATGGGATCCGGTGCTTTAGTGCTGGTATGATCGCATCCGGCATGTTGTGCACGCCGGAGATACTTATGCTTGCCCCTCCAGCTCATTCGCATGCCTACACGATGGTCTTGCTTACCTTGCGAATCCCCATTTTTTATCCCAGCAAAAAAACCACCTCGAGGTACCGTAAAATAAATATGTAACGACGCGCCGTGACGCAAAAAAGAGGGATGCAACACGAGGACTTCCCAGGAGGTCACCCATCCTAGTACTACTCTCGCCCAAGCACGCTTAACTTCGGAGTTCTGATGGGATCCGGTGCTTTAGTGCTGGTATGATCGCATCCGGCATGTTGTGCACGCCGGAGATACTTATGCTTGCCCCTCCAGCTCATTCGCATGCCTACACGATGGTCTTGCTTACCTTGCGAATCCCCATTTTTTATCCCAGCAAAAAAACCACCTCGAGGTACCGTAAAATAAATATGTAACGACGCGCCGTGACGCAAAAAAGAGGGATGCAACACGAGGACTTCCCAGGAGGTCACCCATCCTAGTACTACTCTCGCCCAAGCACGCTTAACTTCGGAGTTCTGATGGGATCCGGTGCTTTAGTGCTGGTATGATCGCATCCGGCATGTTGTGCACGCCGGAGATACTTATGCTTGCCCCTCCAGCTCATTCGCATGCCTACACGATGGTCTTGCTTACCTTGCGAATCCCCATTTTTTATCCCAGCAAAAAAACCACCTCGAGGTACCGTAAAATAAATATGTAACGACGCGCCGTGACGCAAAAAAGAGGGATGCAACACGAGGACTTCCCAGGAGGTCACCCATCCTAGTACTACTCTCGCCCAAGCACGCTTAACTTCGGAGTTCTGATGGGATCCGGTGCTTTAGTGCTGGTATGATCGCATCCGGCATGTTGTGCACGCCGGAGATACTTATGCTTGCCCCTCCAGCTCATTCGCATGCCTACACGATGGTCTTGCTTACCTTGCGAATCCCCATTTTTTATCCCAGCAAAAAAACCACCTCGAGGTACCGTAAAATAAATATGTAACGACGCGCCGTGACGCAAAAAAGAGGGATGCAACACGAGGACTTCCCAGGAGGTCACCCATCCTAGTACTACTCTCGCCCAAGCACGCTTAACTTCGGAGTTCTGATGGGATCCGGTGCTTTAGTGCTGGTATGATCGCATCCGGCATGTTGTGCACGCCGGAGATACTTATGCTTGCCCCTCCAGCTCATTCGCATGCCTACACGATGGTCTTGCTTACCTTGCGAATCCCCATTTTTTATCCCAGCAAAAAAACCACCTCGAGGTACCGTAAAATAAATATGTAACGACGCGCCGTGACGCAAAAAAGAGGGATGCAACACGAGGACTTCCCAGGAGGTCACCCATCCTAGTACTACTCTCGCCCAAGCACGCTTAACTTCGGAGTTCTGATGGGATCCGGTGCTTTAGTGCTGGTATGATCGCATCCGGCATGTTGTGCACGCCGGAGATACTTATGCTTGCCCCTCCAGCTCATTCGCATGCCTACACGATGGTCTTGCTTACCTTGCGAATCCCCATTTTTTATCCCAGCAAAAAAACCACCTCGAGGTACCGTAAAATAAATATGTAACGACGCGCCGTGACGCAAAAAAGAGGGATGCAACACGAGGACTTCCCAGGAGGTCACCCATCCTAGTACTACTCTCGCCCAAGCACGCTTAACTTCGGAGTTCTGATGGGATCCGGTGCTTTAGTGCTGGTATGATCGCATCCGGCATGTTGTGCACGCCGGAGATACTTATGCTTGCCCCTCCAGCTCATTCGCATGCCTACACGATGGTCTTGCTTACCTTGCGAATCCCCATTTTTTATCCCAGCAAAAAAACCACCTCGAGGTACCGTAAAATAAATATGTAACGACGCGCCGTGACGCAAAAAAGAGGGATGCAACACGAGGACTTCCCAGGAGGTCACCCATCCTAGTACTACTCTCGCCCAAGCACGCTTAACTTCGGAGTTCTGATGGGATCCGGTGCTTTAGTGCTGGTATGATCGCATCCGGCATGTTGTGCACGCCGGAGATACTTATGCTTGCCCCTCCAGCTCATTCGCATGCCTACACGATGGTCTTGCTTACCTTGCGAATCCCCATTTTTTATCCCAGCAAAAAAACCACCTCGAGGTACCGTAAAATAAATATGTAACGACGCGCCGTGACGCAAAAAAGAGGGATGCAACACGAGGACTTCCCAGGAGGTCACCCATCCTAGTACTACTCTCGCCCAAGCACGCTTAACTTCGGAGTTCTGATGGGATCCGGTGCTTTAGTGCTGGTATGATCGCATCCGGCATGTTGTGCACGCCGGAGATACTTATGCTTGCCCCTCCAGCTCATTCGCATGCCTACACGATGGTCTTGCTTACCTTGCGAATCCCCATTTTTTATCCCAGCAAAAAAACCACCTCGAGGTACCGTAAAATAAATATGTAACGACGCGCCGTGACGCAAAAAAGAGGGATGCAACACGAGGACTTCCCAGGAGGTCACCCATCCTAGTACTACTCTCGCCCAAGCACGCTTAACTTCGGAGTTCTGATGGGATCCGGTGCTTTAGTGCTGGTATGATCGCATCCGGCATGTTGTGCACGCCGGAGATACTTATGCTTGCCCCTCCAGCTCATTCGCATGCCTACACGACGGTCTTGCTTACCTTGCGAATCCCCATTTTTTATCCCAGCAAAAAAACCACCTCGAGGTACCGTAAAATAAATATGTAACGACGCGCCGTGACGCAAAAAAGAGGGATGCAACACGAGGACTTCCCAGGAGGTCACCCATCCTAGTACTACTCTCGCCCAAGCACGCTTAACTTCGGAGTTCTGATGGGATCCGGTGCTTTAGTGCTGGTATGATCGCATCCGGCATGTTGTGCACGCCGGAGATACTTATGCTTGCCCCTCCAGCTCATTCGCATGCCTACACGATGGTCTTGCTTACCTTGCGAATCCCCATTTTTTATCCCAGCAAAAAAACCACCTCGAGGTACCGTAAAATAAATATGTAACGACGCGCCGTGACGCAAAAAAGAGGGATGCAACACGAGGACTTCCCAGGAGGTCACCCATCCTAGTACTACTCTCGCCCAAGCACGCTTAACTTCGGAGTTCTGATGGGATCCGGTGCTTTAGTGCTGGTATGATCGCATCCGGCATGTTGTGCACGCCGGAGATACTTATGCTTGCCCCTCCAGCTCATTCGCATGCCTACACGACTGGTCTTGCTTACCTTGCGAATCCCCATTTTTTATCCCAGCAAAAAAACCACCTCGAGGTACCGTAAAATAAATATGTAACGACGCGCCGTGACGCAAAAAAGAGGGATGCAACACGAGGACTTCCCAGGAGGTCACCCATCCTAGTACTACTCTCGCCCAAGCACGCTTAACTTCGGAGTTCTGATGGGATCCGGTGCTTTAGTGCTGGTATGATCGCATCCGGCATGTTGTGCACGCCGGAGATACTTATGCTTGCCCCTCCAGCTCATTCGCATGCCTACACGACGGTCTTGCTTACCTTGCGAATCCCCATTTTTTATCCCAGCAAAAAAAACCACCTCGAGGTACCGTAAAATAAATATGTAACGACGCGCCGTGACGCAAAAAAGAGGGATGCAACACGAGGACTTCCCAGGAGGTCACCCATCCTAGTACTACTCTCGCCCAAGCACGCTTAACTTCGGAGTTCTGATGGGATCCGGTGCTTTAGTGCTGGTATGATCGCATCCGGCATGTTGTGCACGCCGGAGATACTTATGCTTGCCCCTCCAGCTCATTCGCATGCCTACACGACGGTCTTGCTTACCTTGCGAATCCCCATTTTTTATCCCAGCAAAAAAACCACCTCGAGGTACCGTAAAATAAATATGTAACGACGCGCCGTGACGCAAAAAAGAGGGATGCAACACGAGGACTTCCCAGGAGGTCACCCATCCTAGTACTACTCTCGCCCAAGCACGCTTAACTTCGGAGTTCTGATGGGATCCGGTGCTTTAGTGCTGGTATGATCGCATCCGGCATGTTGTGCACGCCGGAGACTACTTATGCTTGCCCCTCCAGCTCATTCGCATGCCTACACGACGGTCTTGCTTACCTTGCGAATCCCCATTTTTTATCCCAGCAAAAAAACCACCTCGAGGGTACCGTAAAATAAATATGTAACGACGCGCCGTGACGCAAAAAAGAGGGATGCAACACGAGGACTTCCCAGGAGGTCACCCATCCTAGTACTACTCTCGCCCAAGCACGCTTAACTTCGGAGTTCTGATGGGATCCGGTGCTTTAGTGCTGGTATGATCGCATCCGGCATGTTGTGCACGCCGGAGATACTTATGCTTGCCCCTCCAGCTCATTCGCATGCCTACACGACGGTCTTGCTTACCTTGCGAATCCCCATTTTTTATCCCAGCAAAAAAAAACCACCTCGAGGTACCGTAAAATAAATATGTAACGACGCGCCGTGACGCAAAAAAGAGGGATGCAACACGAGGACTTCCCAGGAGGTCACCCATCCTAGTACTACTCTCGCCCAAGCACGCTTAACTTCGGAGTTCTGATGGGATCCGGTGCTTTAGTGCTGGTATGATCGCATCCGGCATGTTGTGCACGCCGGAGATACTTATGCTTGCCCCTCCAGCTCATTCGCATGCCTACACGACGGTCTTGCTTACCTTGCGAATCCCCATTTTTTATCCCAGCAAAAAAACCACCTCGAGGGTACCGTAAAATAAATATGTAACGACGCGCCGTGACGCAAAAAAGAGGGATGCAACACGAGGACTTCCCAGGAGGTCACCCATCCTAGTACTACTCTCGCCCAAGCACGCTTAACTTCGGAGTTCTGATGGGATCCGGTGCTTTAGTGCTGGTATGATCGCATCCGGCATGTTGTGCACGCCGGAGATACTTATGCTTGCCCCTCCAGCTCATTCGCATGCCTACACGACGGTCTTGCTTACCTTGCGAATCCCCATTTTTTATCCCAGCAAAAAAACCACCTCGAGGTACCGTAAAATAAATATGTAACGACGCGCCGTGACGCAAAAAAGAGGGATGCAACACGAGGACTTCCCAGGAGGTCACCCATCCTAGTACTACTCTCGCCCAAGCACGCTTAACTTCGGAGTTCTGATGGGATCCGGTGCTTTAGTGCTGGTATGATCGCATCCGGCATGTTGTGCACGCCGGAGATACTTATGCTTGCCCCTCCAGCTCATTCGCATGCCTACACGACGGTCTTGCTTACCTTGCGAATCCCCATTTTTTATCCCAGCAAAAAAACCACCTCGAGGTACCGTAAAATAAATATGTAACGACGCGCCGTGACGCAAAAAAGAGGGATGCAACACGAGGACTTCCCAGGAGGTCACCCATCCTAGTACTACTCTCGCCCAAGCACGCTTAACTTCGGAGTTCTGATGGGATCCGGTGCTTTAGTGCTGGTATGATCGCATCCGGCATGTTGTGCACGCCGGAGACACTTATGCTTGCCCCTCCAGCTCATTCGCATGCCTACACGACGGTCTTGCTTACCTTGCGAATCCCCATTTTTTATCCCAGCAAAAAAACCACCTCGAGGTACCGTAAAATAAATATGTAACGACGCGCCGTGACGCAAAAAAGAGGGATGCAACACGAGGACTTCCCAGGAGGTCACCCATCCTAGTACTACTCTCGCCCAAGCACGCTTAACTTCGGAGTTCTGATGGGATCCGGTGCTTTAGTGCTGGTATGATCGCATCCGGCATGTTGTGCACGCCGGAGACACTTATGCTTGCCCCTCCAGCTCATTCGCATGCCTACACGACGGTCTTGCTTACCTTGCGAATCCCCATTTTTTATCCCAGCAAAAAAACCACCTCGAGGTACCGTAAAATAAATATGTAACGACGCGCCGTGACGCAAAAAAGAGGGATGCAACACGAGGACTTCCCAGGAGGTCACCCATCCTAGTACTACTCTCGCCCAAGCACGCTTAACTTCGGAGTTCTGATGGGATCCGGTGCTTTAGTGCTGGTATGATCGCATCCGGCATGTTGTGCACGCCGGAGATACTTATGCTTGCCCCTCCAGCTCATTCGCATGCCTACACGACGGTCTTGCTTACCTTGCGAATCCCCATTTTTTATCCCAGCAAAAAAAACCACCTCGAGGTACCGTAAAATAAATATGTAACGACGCGCCGTGACGCAAAAAAGAGGGATGCAACACGAGGACTTCCCAGGAGGTCACCCATCCTAGTACTACTCTCGCCCAAGCACGCTTAACTTCGGAGTTCTGATGGGATCCGGTGCTTTAGTGCTGGTATGATCGCATCCGGCATGTTGTGCACGCCGGAGACACTTATGCTTGCCCCTCCAGCTCATTCGCATGCCTACACGACGGTCTTGCTTACCTTGCGAATCCCCATTTTTTATCCCAGCAAAAAAACCACCTCGAGGTACCGTAAAATAAATATGTAACGACGCGCCGTGACGCAAAAAAGAGGGATGCAACACGAGGACTTCCCAGGAGGTCACCCATCCTAGTACTACTCTCGCCCAAGCACGCTTAACTTCGGAGTTCTGATGGGATCCGGTGCTTTAGTGCTGGTATGATCGCATCCGGCATGTTGTGCACGCCGGAGATACTTATGCTTGCCCCTCCAGCTCATTCGCATGCCTACACGACTGGTCTTGCTTACCTTGCGAATCCCCATTTTTTATCCCAGCAAAAAAACCACCTCGAGGTACCGTAAAATAAATATGTAACGACGCGCCGTGACGCAAAAAAGAGGGATGCAACACGAGGACTTCCCAGGAGGTCACCCATCCTAGTACTACTCTCGCCCAAGCACGCTTAACTTCGGAGTTCTGATGGGATCCGGTGCTTTAGTGCTGGTATGATCGCATCCGGCATGTTGTGCACGCCGGAGATACTTATGCTTGCCCCTCCAGCTCATTCGCATGCCTACACGACGGTCTTGCTTACCTTGCGAATCCCCATTTTTTATCCCAGCAAAAAAACCACCTCGAGGTACCGTAAAATAAATATGTAACGACGCGCCGTGACGCAAAAAAGAGGGATGCAACACGAGGACTTCCCAGGAGGTCACCCATCCTAGTACTACTCTCGCCCAAGCACGCTTAACTTCGGAGTTCTGATGGGATCCGGTGCTTTAGTGCTGGTATGATCGCATCCGGCATGTTGTGCACGCCGGAGATACTTATGCTTGCCCCTCCAGCTCATTCGCATGCCTACCGACGGTCTTGCTTACCTTGCGAATCCCCATTTTTTATCCCAGCAAAAAAACCACCTCGAGGGCCGGGTACCCGTAAATAAATATGTAACGGACGCGCCGTGACGCAAAAAAAGAGGGGATG
>CAJUXJ010001085.1:0-18284 GCA_910589775.1 Avena eriantha
ACAGCGCTTTCTTAAATCTTTATCTGAAACATATTTGCTCCAAATGGTGTCGGTATCCCTTAAGTGTGTCACCCTATGGTTCGCGAATAATGCATACATGATCGAGACCCCTCTCATATCAATAATCAAAAGAGGGACCTGGAAATCCATACTGACTCCTACACATTCAGCGATGACTTCTGTGATCGTGAGAACCTTTAACGCTAGTAATCTAAATCCCTTTGTCTCACAATTTATTACATGTTCGAGATTCGATCATCGACATCCAAAACCTATTTTGATCTCGTTACCGCCATGCACTATTTTCTCGTTCTCGTGATATAACATTCTAGTGATCACATCACTTACTTGCAAGCTATTTCAATGTGATATCACCGAGAGGGCCCAGAGTATATCTATCCGTCATCGGGATGGACAAATCCCACTCCTGATCCATGAGCCTCAACATAACACCTTCGTAGCACTGAACCCACCTTTATAGTCACCTTGTTATGGTGTGACGTTTGATGTTATCAAGATACTCTCCAGTGTTAGCAATCAACATGATCTCATGGTATAAGGACTAAGATTACTTCGTATGATGTTATAGCAATATAAACATAATGACTCTGATCGTAATGCTATACTTCGGATGAATGTTCATCACATCATTCAACTAATGTTGTGACATCATTATTAACAACATCCAATGTCCATGATCAGGAAACCTTGATCATCTTGTTAATCAACGAGCTAGTTTATAAGAGAGGCATAACTAGGAACTTTCCTTTTGTTTATTAAACACACATGTATTAATGTTTCCAAATTAATACAATTATAGCATGCAAAATAAACATTTATCATAAACAAGGAATAATAATAACCACTTTATTATTGCCTCTGGGCATATTCCCTTCAGATATTTAGCCTTATAATTAGTATACTTATTGTTGGAGATATGCCCAAGAGGCAATAATAAAAGTGATTATTATTATATCTTTGTGTTTATGATGAATGTTTACATCCCATGCTATAATTGTATTATTAGGAAACACTAATACATGTGTGTTTTGTAAACATAAAAGAGTCCCTAGTAAGCCTCTTGTTGAACTAGCTTGTTGATTAATTGATGATCATGGTTTCCTGATCATGGACATTAGGATGTGATTAATAACAAGGTTATATCATTAGGAGAATGATGTGATGGACACACACCCATAGTAAGCGTAGCATAAGATCAAGTCATTAAGTTCGTATTGCTGTAAGCTTTAAATGCATAGTAACCTAATCCTTCGACCATGAGGTTGTGTTAATCACCATCACCGGATGGGTACTTTGATGACATCAAACACCGCTTCGTAACTGGGTGGTATAAAGGTGTCATTGGGTATTCTGAAAGTATGTGTTGAAGCGCATGGACCAAGATTGGGATTTGTCCATCCATATGACGGATAGATATGCTCTGGGCCCTCTCGGTGGAATGTCATCTAGTTAGCTTGCAAGCATGTGACTGGGTCACAAGGGATGACATATCACGGAACGAGTAAAGAGTACTTATCAGTAACGAGGTAGAACTAGGTATGGAGATGCCGACGATCAAACCTCGGATAAGTATAGTATCGCGTGACAAAGGGAATTGGTTTCGTATGTAAATGGTTCAATCGATCACGAAGTCATCGTTGAGTATGTGGGAGCCATTATGGATCTCCAGGTCCCGCTGATGGTTATTGATAGGAGATGTGTCTCTGTCATGTCTACATATTCACGAACCGTAGGGTGACACACTTAAGGTTCGAAGTTGTTTTAAGTAGATATGGAATGTGTTGGAGACCGAATGTTGTTCGGAGTCTCGGAATGGATCCGGGACATCACGAGGAGATCCGGAATGGTCCGGAGAATAAGATTCATATATTGGGGATCATTTTCTGAGTTAGGAAATGTTCCGGAGTGTTTGTATGAGGATTCTAGAAGGTTTCGGAATGTTCCGGAAGGTTCTGGAAGATTTCTTGGAGTTTGCTTGAAAACCAAGGAAGGGATCAAGGAGTCCTGGTGGGTCAAGACTAGGAGTCGTGGGGGAGGAGGACTCCTCCCCCCTTCCCCAATCCGCCGGCCCTAGAGGGAGGGGAGTCCTACAAGGACTCCCCTCCCATGGCGCCTCCCCCCTTTAAATAGAGGGGCAGGGGCGCCCCCTCCACCCTGCTCCATAACTCCCAATCTCTGCCGCCTCTCTCCTCCTCCTTTCTTCTGCACAGGCATAGGCGAAGCCCTGCAGAATTCTCTACTCCACCACCACCACCACGCCGTCGTGCTGCTGGGATTCCGTGGAGAAGATCTACTACCTCCGCTGCTCGCTGGAACGAGGAGAGGAAGGTCTGCTTCGACTCCGCACGTGTGACCGACTGCGGAAGCGCTGCCGAACGCGGCGCCGGAAGGATCGTCCACTTGACCGACTGCGGAAGCGCTGCCGGAACGCGACGCCGGAAGGATCGTCCACACGATCTTGAGATCGGCAAGTGATCGACTACATCAACCACGAGATCTAATCTCGTTAACGCTTTCGGATCTACGAGGGTTAGTTCCTATCTATCTCGTTGCACATGTCTAATAGATTAGATCTTGGCTTTTATCTAGATTAGATCTGGGTTTTGTTCGTTCTTGCGGTAGAAATTTTTGTTTTCCATGCTACGAACCCATCAGTGGTATCAGAGCCGTATCTATGCGTAGATCTGTTGCACGAGTAGAACACAATGTTTTTGTGGGCGTTGATGCTTTTGTTGTCGGTGTCTTAGCGTGTACTTTGCATCTTGCGGCATGGTGGGATGAAGCGGCTCGGGCTAACATTACATGTCATCGCACATGAGACTTGCTCCACGCTTGACGTGCAACTTGCTTTGCACAAGTGGCTTTGCGGGTGTCTGTCTCTCCCACCATAGTTAAGATTCAATTTACAATGAGCATCTTACAACACTTGTATCAACGTTGTGGTTCTTGTTCGTAGGTAAGATCGGTCTTATGCGAAAGCCCCAAACCACGTAAAACATGCAAAGAAAATTAGAGGCGTCTAACTTGTTTTTGCAGGGGTTTTGTGATGTGATATGGCCATCATGTGATTGTGATTGTATTTGATGTATGCAATGATCCTTGTTGTAATATGGCAACCGGCAGGAGCCTAATGGTTGTCTTTAATTCTGTTAAGACCTGCGTGTCTATTCATCTTGTAATAGCTTTATTCCAAGTAGTTGTAATAGTTGCTGGTGATGATGGACAACCATGAAGCGGCGCCACTGACCTTGACGCAATGCTGGTGATGATGGAGATCATGTTCGTGCTTTGGAGATGGAGATCAAAGGCGCAAGAAGAAAAGGCCATATCATATCACACTAATTATGAATTGCCTGTGATGTTAATCCTTTATGCATCTTGTATTGCTTAGATCGCGACGGTAGCATTATAAGATGATCCCTCTCACTAAATATCAAGTAATAAAGTGTTCACCCTTAGTTGGCACCGTTGCTAAGACTCGTCGTTTCGAAGCATCTCGTGATGATCGGATGTGATAGATTCTACGTGTGCATACAACGGGTGCAAGCCAGATTTGCACATGCGGAAACTAAGGTTATCTTGACGAGCCTAGCATGTACAGACATGGTCTCGGAACACGGAATACCGAAAGGTAGAGCATGAGTCATATAAATGATATGATGAACATGAAGATTGTTCGCCGATGAAACTACATCTTCTCTCGTGAAGATCGGACTTGGTGTAGTGGACTTGGTTCGTGTAATCACTAAGACAATGTGAGGGATGTTGTTTTGAGTGGGAGTTCACCTAGTTAGTTTAAGAATTAAATTTGAACTCAATTTGTCATAAACTTAGTCTAAACTACTTGCAAATTGTTGTAGATTATGGCGACCCCCTCCATCAATTTCAATGCGTTCCTAGAGAAAGAAAAGCTTAAGAACAATGGAAGCAATTTCACGGACTGGTTCCGTGGACTGAAGATCGTCCTCAGGGCTGGTCAGTTGACCTATGTGCTCGAAGCACCGCTAGGTGACCCACCTGCAGATAATGCCACCGATGACGTAAAGAATGTTTACGCCACTCGGAAAATCATTACTCCACAGTTCAGTGTGCCATCCTGTACGGTTTAGAAGCGGAGCTCCAAAAGCGTTTTGAGCACCACGACCCGTTCGAGATCATTAAGGAGCTCAGGCTAATTTTTGAGACTCGCGCGGCCATGGAGAGCTATGAGGCCTCCGAAAAGTTCTTTAACTGTAAGATGGAAGAAGGAAGCTCCGTTAGCGAGCACGTGCTCACCATGTCTGGGTACGCAAACAAGCTCCAAGAGTTGGGGATATCGATTCCTAATGAATTGGGGATTCACCGTCTCCTTCAATCACTGCCACCAAGTTACAAGAACTTTGTGATGAACTACAACATGCACTGCATGAACAAGACGTTGCCTGAACTGTCGTCCATGCTGAAAACTGCTGAAGTGGAGATCAAGAAGGAGCACCAAGTGTTGATGGTCAATAAGACCACCAATTTCAAGAGACAGGGCAAGCCTAAGAACAAGGGCAACTTCAAGAAGGACGGCAAGAAAGCTGCCGCACCTGCTAAGAAGCCCAAGGCTGGTCCTAAGCCTGAAACTGAGTGCTTCTACTGCAAGGGTGCTGGTCACTGGAAGCGTAACTGCCCCAAGTACCTGGCGGATCTGAAGAACGGCAACATCAAGAAGAAAGGTATATTTGATATATGTGTTATAGATGTGTATCTTACTAGTAATCGTAGTAGTGCCTGGGTATTTGATACTGGTTCGGTTGCTCATATTTGTAACTCGAAACAGGAGCTGCGGAATAAACGAAGACTGGCAAGAGACGAGGTGACGATGCGCGTTGGAAATGGCTCCAAGGTTGATGTGATCGCCGTCGGCACGCTCCCTCTACATCTACCTTCGGGATTAGTTTTAAATTTGAATAATTGTTATTTGGTGCCTGCGTTAAGCATGAACATTATATCTGGATCCTGTTTATTGCGAGACGGTTACTCTTTTAAGTCCGAGAATAAAGGTTGTTCGATTTATATGAGTAATATCTTTTATGGTAATGCACCTGAGATGAATGGTTTATTCTTACTGAATCTCGATAGTAGTGATACACATGTTCACAACATAGATGCTAAACGAATAAAATTGAATGATAATTCTACATACATGTGGCACTGTCGTCTTGGTCACATTGGAGTGAAGCGTATGAAGAAACTCCATTCAGATGGACTTCTTGAATCACTTGATTTTGAATCACTTGAAAGATGCGAAGCATGTCTAATGGGAAAAATGACTAAGACTCCATTCTCTGGTACAATGGAGCGAGCTACAGACTTATTGGAAATAATACATACCGATGTGTGCGGTCCAATGAGTGTAGCATCGCGTGGTGGATATCGTTATGTTCTCACTTTCACGGATGACTTGAGTAGATATGGGTATGTCTACTTTATGAAACATAAGTCCGAAACTTTCGAGAAGTTTAAGGAATTTCAAAGTGAAGTGGAAAATCATCGTAACAAGAAGATTAAGTTTCTGCGTTCTGACCGCGGAGGTGAATATCTGAGTTATGAGTTTGGCATGCATTTAAAGAAATGTGGAATACTTTCACAGTTGACACCGCCGGGAACACCACAGTAATGGTGTGTCCGAACGTCGTAATCGAACTCTCTTAGATATGGTTCGGTCTATGATGTCTCTTACAGATTTACCGTTATCATTTTGGGGCTATGCATTAGAGACAGCCGCATTCACTTTAAATAGGGTGTAACTACCTCGGTGAATTACGCTCTTAGTTAATGCCTGGATGAACGAAAGTGGTTAAAATAGTACGGTGGGGCCCAGGTCCACTCACGGTAGACCTTTCGGCCGTCCTAACCACTTTCAGACAACGGGACAAGAACGAGCGGCGTAATCGGCAGGCGAAGGGATCAACTACATACACAAATGAGTATGTATGCAAGCCACATACAACAGTCCTCAGAGCCATTCCATCTAAAAGAAATAGAAATATTGCAACACCATACGGCAAGATCCAAATGTCCTAGATAGATATAATAATTTAGGATAGCTCCTCATACATCACACATCAGAGTATCAGCAGAAGCGAAAAACAAGATCCGAGTACGGATAAGAAGCAAATTGGCATAAGATGCCCCATAAATAAACACATCCCGCCCACAGATCACACGGATCCCCGTTCCTAGAATCTCTACACCGAATGATCGTTGCCAACATCATCTGTCTCTTCCACCCAGTATCCTTCTTGCGGGTACACCTGTTCATCTGAATCAAACAATTTATCGTGTGAGACCCTAGGGGTACTCAGCAAGTCTTTATGCCGCTAAAGGGGACACAACCTGGGGTGACGCAATTGCAGCAAAAGATAATACCTAACAATTCTACAGATACTCGCTAACCTTCCGCCTAACCAATGATAGACGAAAGTCCGTGAATTAAGAACAACAGTTATAACAGTATAATTAACAGATCCATCCTCCTCCTCGCTTACCTACGAGGAAGCGGACGAACATCCCCCATCATCCGTTGGCAGTTTTATTAACCATTCCATGAGTATTGCACTATTTACTAGTCAAGTACTTAGTCAATTTAAAAGCGGTACTTTAGTTATACTTGTCTATGATCGAGAAACTGTGCTCCAAGTCGTCCATAACCGCGGACATGGCTTTCAAAAGTTTTACCCTGCAGGGGTGCACGAATAGCAACACACACTCGATCAACCTCGGAAAAACCAAATCAAAACCCAACGAGGCATTCACGACAAAGCAATCACAGGATTCAGAAATATTTCAGGGGGCCACCCCATTAAGCTACCCGCAACGAAGTTGGCCGGCTCCGAGACGGACACAAGGTTTGTGTGGACGGCAGTAAACGACTGGGAACCCGAAAATGTGACTGGGCTTGTCGATACAGCGAAAACGTGTCACGATCCAAAACAGTACAGGTGCTCCTCGCACAATCTTAAATAAAGCAGTAACATGGCATAAGTACAGGATAGTAATAAAGCCCCAAACTAATTGTGGCCCCAAGAAATAAGAATGAATCAAGCTCTGGCTCAGGGGGGTCCATAAGGCCTCCCGGATGTGGATAGTGCGAATAAACAAGGAACAGGAATCAAGTACTCGGGGTCCTACGGGACACAAGTGAGCATGAGAAACCAAATAGCAGATATTGCTCACCGGTGCCTCTTTCATTAGTTATCCCATTACTACTCAGGTTATGTTGTTTAGGTACCTCGTTATTCCTCAGACACTCACATACCCTACACATGCTTTTCTACGACTCGCATGGCTCAAACAACTCCTGTAGTAATGGCTCATGGGATGGAGGAACAAGCTTCGGTGGGGTTTAAAAGTAAAGGCTATGCAGTACTTGGGATTCAATTTAATGCAATCGCGACTCAATGATGCAAGAATAAGATAGAGGCAATAGGTACTGTATGTATGCAAGCATGTGGTAGTGCTTGCCTGGCGAGAGATGGATCTGGATAGTACTCCTGTGATTCCTGGTAATTCTCCTGCTGGGCGTCTATTCGAAGAAGAACCAAACAAACAAGAGCCAACATAAATAAAGTGCACAAGCATATGAATTAAATGCGACAAGCAAACAAGCATGACATGATGAATGATGCACAAGTTGCATGGCATTAAAGTAGCATGGCAAAGGTGAGGTGTGGATACAAGAAAGAAAGCATTTTATTATTTATTTCACCAAGTTTTATTGTCATAAACAGTTCAGATTTTTAATAACAACAGATGCATGCTTCAATTCAGAACAAGGACTGCATACATAGAACGGGCTCGTTGCGCTGATCGATTTAGACATATTATTTGTCAAATTTGGAGTTATAAAACAAAAGTTATTAATTAATTAAGGGAAAGGGCATTTTATTGTAATTTTAATCATCTCGAAATTTAAAGTGTTCAAAACATATTTTGAAGGGCATATTTGAATTCCTCACATTTTCTGATTCCAAAACATATATTACTTGTATTATTTGGATTTGTATTTTAAAAATTATTTAAATCTGATTTGAATTTGAATTAAATCAATTTGAAAAAGGTTTGATTAAAAACAGACAGCCAGAAATACTTTTCCTACTCAGTCAGATCTAGCCACAGCCATTGACGGGTGGGCCTTGCGCTGACTGGGCCACGCGCGGGAAAATACTTTTGTCACCGGGCTCTGGCTAGCCACTTAGACTGCGGGGTGGGGCCAACTGACGCAGGCCCACGTGACAGCGGTGAAGATGGCTGAGGCTGACAGGTGGGGACTCACTGGACTGCGGGTTACGGCACGAGAAAGCGGAGGGGCTTCCTGCAAGATGGCTAGGGCGACTGGCAGGTGGGGTCTCTAGGAGCGCGGGTTGCAGGAGTCAAAAGGTGGGGGGGCTTAATGTAAATTTACCACAGCCCTGGTACTGTTTCTCTTCTTCCGCGTCTGACGAGAATCGGCGCGCGGCGCGGGGCGGGGGATCGGATCCCGGGACGCGGGCTGTGCGCGCTGAGGTGGCTAACCAGTGCGGTAGGGGCGATGGTGAGTTGACAGGTGAGGGGCTGGGGCCTAGGTAAGCTCGCTGCGGCGCGGAAAACCTGCAGACGCCGGCGAGCTCTGGCGCGCGGTGGGCGTTCGACGAAACGAACGGCGGGGCTAGGGCGGTACGGCGAGGCGGATCATGTCCGGGAGGGACGGCGAGGTAGCGGCGGAGCAGCGAGATCGCTGGCGCTCTGGCGGCTAGGGTTTCGTCGGGACGGCGAGGATCTGGCGGCCCTGGGAGCTTCTGCTTCGCGTCAGCGTGTACGTGGGTGATGCAGTGGACGGCCTCGGCCTTCCAGGGCTCCTCCAGGTCGCGCTGCTCGGCTGGAACAACGGGGACAAGGTGGGTGTTGGCCGGCGACCGGCGGCAAGTGTTGTGGTCGGAGAGGAGAAGGAGAAGAGGGGGGCTAGCTCGGGGCAGATCTTGCGAGCCAGGAGAGCCATGAGGAGGAGGAGAAAGGAAAGAAGAGGGGAGGAGTTGGCGTGTTGGGCACGGCCAGGTAAAGGTGGCCGGCCTTTACCTCCTTCTCCTCGAGCACTGTTGGGGGAGCTGGGGCTTGTCCTGGGGCTGGGCAGCGGCAGGAGGGAGGCTGCAGGTGGGGACGGTGTGGCGCAGCTGCAGGGTGGGGCTGGCACGCGGCAGGGGGAAGAGAGAAAGGAAGAGGGAGGTTAGCTCGGGCTAGGTAGACATGGGCTAGGGTTAGGGTTTTTCTTAGGTTAGATAGAGGGTTAGGGCTAGCTGAGGTGGGCCAGGGAGAGAGAGAGAGTGGTCAGGGTGTCCAACATGGTAGAGAGAGAGAGGAGATCAATGTTAGGGTTTAGTGTAAATTAGGTTAAAAGAATAATAAAAAGAGGAACTAGGTTTAGATGGTGTTAGGAATTTAGGTTTAATTTTGTTTATAGGCCAAACCAAGGAGGACCATGGGGCTTGATCTTGCTTGAGCTAATGTGGAAGAGAAACAAGAAAGAAAAAGGAAGGAAGGAAATAGGTGGAAAGGTTCTCATATGATCATGCATGAAGAGAGTTAATAGAAGAAGAGATGTGGTGAGACTATGGGGTGGAATGGTAGGAGATGTTTTCCTAGATAGGATCCACCAAATCCACAGAAAACCAATGGAGTAAAAAGGTGGTGGAGAAGCTTGCATGGCCCATGCAAAAATAATAATGCCATTATTTATTTTGTGAAAACAGTAATAATATGATGGCATTATTCTTATGCATTTTCCAAGAAATGGAATAAGCCAAGCAAAAGATTTTAAAAGACTAGATCCACCCCAACCCACATGAGCTAGATTAAAAATATCAAAAAGAAAAGGAAAACAAGCTCATGGTTAATGGGATGGTGGGAATATAAGGTGGTGGAAGAGAAAGGTGGTGGAATGGAAATAAAAGATATGCCCCCAACTCAACTGGGCATTTAGAAATATATCAATAACCAAATACAATATCAAGAGGGCAATACAATTAATAATGCATATGAGAGAAAAACCAAAAGAAGGAGGGTTTTATATGATGCTCAAATGCAAGGTGGCATGATGACAATGAGCAGGATATAATTATGATGCAACAATAATATATATGAAGTAGCCAAAGTCTACTAGGACAAGTAGCATTACAATTGTTAGACAATTGGGATGCTACAACTCTCCCCCACTAAACAGGAATCTCGCCCCGAGATTCTAGGAAGAAGAAGACTCAAGAGGGTAGGATACTTGCACGAAGCTCATCTTCACGTTCCCAGGTGGCTTCATCAACGGAATGGTGCGACCACTGCACCTTGCAGAACTTGATGGACTTGTTGCGAGTCCTTCTTTCTGCGACTTCAAGAATTTTTGTGGGGTGTTCTTGATAAGAAAGGTCTTCTTGGAGATTGATGAGTTCATGATCCACGGTCCTTGCCGAGATCCTTGAAGCACTTCTTGAGTTGAGAGATGTGGAAAAACATCATGGACTTTGAGTTGTTCAGGGAGCTCAAGAGCATAAGCAACTTCTCCTCTTCTTCCACGTATTTTGAAGGAACCGATGTATCTAGGAGCCAGCTTTCCTTTGATACCAAAGCGGTGCGTGCCTCTCATGGGAGTGACACGAAGATAAACGAGATCACCAGGGACATACTCCATGTCTGTGTGCTTTCTGTCATAATTGCTCTTCTGGCGACTTTGAGCAATCTTCAGATTCTCAAGAATGATGTGAACTTTCTCTTCCGCTTGAGTT
This sequence comes from Avena eriantha, assembly GCA_910589775.1. Lineage (NCBI taxonomy): Eukaryota > Viridiplantae > Streptophyta > Magnoliopsida > Poales > Poaceae > Avena > Avena eriantha. The sequence continues at coordinate 10,797 of CAJUXJ010001085.1, forward strand.
ACAATGTCAGGGCCAAACAATATTCTTTCACCTGCGCCCGACCAACCAATCGGAGTTCTGCATTTGCGACCATAGAGAGCCCTCAAATGGTTGCCATCTTTAGACTTTTCTGGAAGCTGTTGTTGTTAGAGAATTCAGCATAAGGAAGACATTCTTCCCACTTCATGCCGAAAAGAGATAACGCAAGCACGGAGCATATCTTCTAGAATCTGATTGATCCTTTCAACTTGTCCTTGCGACTGAGGGTGGTAAGCTGTCCTGAAGTTTAGTTTTGTTCCCAAAGCATTTTGGAAACTTCCCCAGAACTTGGAAGTGAAGATGCTTCCACGGTCTGAACTGATCTCAAGAGGAACTCCATACAGAGAGACAATTCTGTTGATATAGAGCTCAGCCAACTAAATTGCAGAAATTGTTTCCTTGACTGGAAAGAAGTGAGCTACTTTGGAAAGCCTGTCAATGAAAACAAGATTGCATTGTTGCCCTTTTGCGACCTTGGAAAACCAGTGATGAAGTCCATCTCTACTTTCTCCCATTTCCATTCCGGAGGCTTCAATGGCTGTAGAAGACCGGAAGGTTTCTGATGGACAGCTTAACTCTGCGACAAACATCACACTCCGAGACATACTTGGCACAATATCGTTTCAACCAGGCCACCAATATTGTGTTTTCAAGTCCATGTACACTCTTAGTGCTTCCAAGGTGGATAGAAAGAACAGAATCATGCGCCTCCTTAAGAACAGAATCATGCGCCTTAGAGACTTGATCTCTTAAACCCGGGTATTCAGAACAAACATCCGGTGTTCAAAGAAAAGAGTGCCTTGGTCGTCTACGTGGAAAGACTCATATTTCGGAAGTTGAATGTTGGAGATGATCTTTTTAGTGTAAGGATCCCCAAGCTGAATGGAACGGACCTTTTCTTCCAAGAGAGGTGTTGCTAGCAGGTTCAGAAGATACCCTTGATCCACAATTTCAAGGTTAAGCTTGCGGAATTCCTCGCACAAGAGAGGCTATTGTTCTTTCCACCATGAGGTTGTTGACATAAGCTCTTCGGCTGAGAGCATCTGCCATGACATTGGCTTTGCCGGAGTGTAGTTGATGGTCAAATCGAAATCATTAATTGTTTCAATCCACCTCCTCTGACGAAGGTTGAGATCAGGCTGTGTGAAGATATACTTCAGACTCTTGTGATCAGAAAAGATCTCACGACGGTTGCCAAGCAAGTAATGCCTCCATACTTTCAAAGCAAAGACAACTGCTGCGAGTTCGAGGTCATGTGTAGGATAGTTGATCTCATGCGTCTTCAACTGTCGAGAGGCATAAGCAACAACTTGCTTTTCTTGCATAAGGACCGCACCCAATCCTTGCAAAGAAGCATCACAGAATATTTGGAAAGGCTTTGATGTATCTGGAGGAACTAAGACTGGTGTGGAAGTGAGCTTCTCCTTTGAGTGTTTCAAAGCTTGCTTGACATGCATGAGTCCAAAGGTATTTCTTGCCTTTCTTGCGGAGATCGGTAAGAGGCTTCACAATCTTTGAGAAGTTTTGAACGAAGCGACGGCAGTAACTGGCCAAACCAAGGAAACTTCGGACTTCTTTGACATTTATGGGTGGAAGCCAGTCCATAATTGTCTTAATAGTTTTTGGGTTGATGGCAATGCCCTTGGCAGAGATGACGTGACCAAGGTAGGTACTTGAGGCAGCCAAACTCACACTTGGAGAACTTTGCATACAGGCGGTTCTCACGAAGCTTGTTTAGTGACACACCGAAGGTGTTCTTCATGTTCTTCCTTAGACTTAGAATAGACTAGAATGTCATCCAGATAGACCACAACGAACTTATCAAGATATTCCATGAAAACCGAGTTCATAAGCCTCGAGAAGGTGGCCGGTGCATTGGTGAGACCGAAAGACATGACCGTGTACTCATACAGGCCATAACGGGTGGTGAAACTGTTTTGGGAACATCTTCCTTGCGGATCTTGATTTGATGATAACCACTTCTCAAATCAAGCTTAGAGAATACCACAACTCCAGCTAGCTGATCGAAGAGATCATTTAATCCGCGGAAGGGGATATTTATTCTTGATTGTTTTAGCATTGAGTGCCCGATAGTCAACACAAAGTCTATCAGTCTTGTCTCGCTTTCTCACAAATATTGTTGGACTACCCCAAGAGAAGTACTGTGCTGAATGAAACCCAACTTCTCTTGTTCATCAAACTGACGCTTAAGTTCAGCCAAACTCAGCAGGACCCATTTTATAAGGCCGCTTGGAGATAGGAGCGGTGCCAGGTTCAAGTTCAATGACAAACTCAACCTCACGATCCGGAGGCATACCTGGCAACTCTTCAGGAAAGACATCTAGAAACTCACAAACTACAGGAACACTCTGAATACCTTCCCATAGCATCATCATTCAGAGCCGCAAAGAATAAAGCTGAATTGCAGGAGTCAGACTTGGAGAATAGACTATATGGCCTTCAGGAATTTTCAGAGAAACCGATACGTTCAGCACAATCAATCACCAGCTGCATTTGCTGTCAACCAATCCATGCCCAAGATAACATCAATATCAGAATTGCCAGAAAATTAAGGAAGCCGGAAATGAAGAGCCCAATCTCAATTTGATTGCCATGGCTGATATGAGCAGCCCTCTGTTTGACCCGGAGATTTACCACAGACGGTGATAAATAAAGGAACCATAGCCAGATCTTGCTCTGAGCAAACTTGTGAGAAACAAAAGAATGCGAAGCACCAGAATCAAACAAAACTCGTGCAGGAAACTGAGTTAACAGGAAGCATACCCATGACAACTCCAGGTGCATGCTCAGCTTGAGCGGCGTTGACACAGTTGGCACGAGCAACCGTAGACCCCGGCTTAGTGTTGATGTTGAGAGCTCGAGGTGGAGGTGCACGAATCATAGGAGAACTTGCTGCAGGTCTTGGAGGTGGTGGTGGAAGAGCTTTGTTGTTCATTGGACAATTCCAGTGCTGATGCCCAGTGTTTCCACAAGTATAGCAAGCACCAGGTGGACGTGGAGCAACGTAGCCAGGGACTCCGCCAGGCGCTCTAGGGTAGTTGTGGTTGTAGCCCCTGGGAGCCGTAGTGAAGGAGTTTGGTGGCCTTGGTGCGTAGCTTGAAGGTCTTGGTGGAGCAGGGAGCGACGGTGGGGTGTTAGGAACCCAGACGCGACGCTTAGAAGGAGCTGTCATAGCAGAAGAGCTTGTTGTATCACGGCTGTGTTTCTTTGACTCCTCAAACACTTGCCTACTTGCTTCTTCCTGCAGAGCTGTGTGTTGAAGTTCCAGAAAAGATGCCGGCCTTGCATGAGTGATTGCATATTTGATGGAAGCATTGAGGCCTTGCCGAAACCTCTTTTGCTTCTTCTTGTCATCTGAGATCTCATCGCCACCATAACGAGAAAGGTTCATGAAGTTTCTGATGTAGGTGTTGACATTGTCAGTGCCCTGCTTGAGGTTGAGAAACACTTCCTTCATCCGTTCCATGACAATTTCTGACAGATATTGCTCTTTGAAAGCAGCAGTGAACCGCTCCCAAGTAGGCTGAAAACCAGAAAGATCTGCCTTGAGGTAATTTTCCCACCAGAGAGCTGCATCTCCCTTTAGAAGGTGAGTAGCACACTTGACCCATTCTTGCTCGGGAACATCTGCAGTCATCAGCAACCTTGACACTTCACGCAGCCAATCATCCGCATCAAGTGGCTGATCAGACACCTCAAATTGGCGTGGGTTGAACTTGAGAAAACTCTTGATGTCTCCCTCGCTTGGGAGGTGGAGGTAGCCGGAACAAACTCATTCCTCCTCACGCTTTCCTCGAAGCGCTGCTGGTTCAGATGCATAGTGCCCAAAGCATTTGCAATACTTGCCAAAGCAGCCCCAAGTTCAGGTGGTATGTCCCTCCTCAGAACGGCGTGGTGGTGCCATCCTGTGATTGATATAAAACACAAGTCAGTACTATAATGGAGAATGATTATAATCCAAAATAGTACCAAAATGGAATTAATCAATATTAAAGAATGCAATTCACTGAGATGATATTAAAATATCAACAAAGTTCAAGGCAATTAGAAGATATTAAGCATAACACACACGACTGAACAAGGAGTGTGGTACACAACTAACAAAGAAAATTTCCGCAAATTTCGGCATTAAAATACCACTATATGCGCAAAACCACTTAACGAATCAAGATTAGTAACTCTACTAGTTCAATATACAAAAGCAAATGATAAAAGTAGTGGTATGGTCGCGACTCCATCCCGCACTCAAATCATTACTCCGCACATGAATCAGTAAATACATATCCCAACACCTTCTTCTTAAGATGAACCTAAAGATTGGTAACTACGGAAACGAACACCCCAAACAAGATAACGTCGGATAACAACGAGTAAGATAGATCGCGTCGGTATACAACGAATCAGAATAGATCGCGTCGGTTTACAAAGGACTTTCGGTAGGGAATGTACCAACAGTTGATAACCAAAAGGCGGATAGTGATAACATTTGGATGCAACAGATAGACAAGAAATTGACACACACTCACACACACCACACAACCTATGGTACTACGGACCCCCACACGTGAATCCTAGTTTGATTTTAAGAAGAGTATTGAAAGCGTTACACTTCCTTACCAGAAAAGGGTGGGTGGGGGGTAAGAAGAAAAATGGAAGCAGTCCTACTCTCACGTTTGTTTTTCCCTAGTATACATAACTACCAAAATATTTGCTAGATGACACGACCATTTTGGCTGAGACCCTGAAGGCGGGATGGCTCTGATACCAATTGTAACTACCCTGCGTGAATTACGCTCTTATTAATGCTGGATGAACGAAAGTGGTTAAAATAGTACGGTGGGGCCCAGGGCCACTCACGGTCGACCTTTCGCCGTCCCTAACCACTTTCAGACAACGGGACAAGAACGAGCGGCGTATTGGCAAGCGAAGGGATCAACTACCTACACAAATGAGTATGTACGCAAACACATACAACAGTCTCAGAGCCATTCCATCTCAAAGAAATAGAAATTTGCAACGCCATACGGCAAGATCCAAATGTCCTAGATAGATATAATAATTTAGGATAGCTCCTCATACATCACACATCAGAGTATCAGGCGAAGCGGAAAAACAAGATCCGAGTACGGATAAGAAGCAATTGGCATAAGATGCCCCATAAATAAACACATCCCGCCACAGACTCACACGGATCCCCGTTCCTGGAATCTCTACACTGAATGATCGTTGCCAACATCATCTGTCTCTTCCACCCAGTATCCTTCTTGCGGGTACACCTGTTCATCTGAATCAAACAATTTATCGTGTGAGACCCTAGGGGTACTCAGCAAGTCTTTATGGCCGCTAAAGGGGACACAACCTGGGGTGACGCAATTGCAGCAAAAGATAATACCTAACAATTCTACAGACTACTCGCTAACCTTCCGCCTACCAATGATAGACGAAAGTCCGTGAATTAAGAACAACAGTTATAACAGTATAATTAACAGATCCATCCTCCTCCTCGCTTACCTACGAGGAAGCGGACGAACATCCCCATCATCCGTTGGCAGTTTTATTAACCATTCCATGAGTATTGCACTATTTACTAGTCAAGTACTTAGTCAATTTAAAAGCGGTACTTTAGTTATACTTGTCTATGATCGAGAAACTGTGCTCCAAGTCGTCATAACCGCGGACATGGCTTTCAAAAAGTTTTACCCTGCAGGGGTGCACGAATAGCAACACACACTCGATCAACCTCGGAAAAACCAAATCAAAACCCAACGAGGCATTCATGACAAGCAATCACAGGATTCAGAAATATTTCAGGGGGCCACCCCATTAAGCTACCCGCAACGAAGTTGGCCGGCTCCGAGATGGACACAAGGTTTGTGTGGACGGCAGTAAACGACTGGGAACCCGAAAATGTGACTGGCTTGTCGATACAGCGAAAACGTGTCACGATCCAAAACAGTACAGGTGCTCCTCGCACAATCTTAAATAAAGCAATAACATGGCATAAGTACAGGATAGTAATAAAGCCCCAAACTAATTGTGGCCCCAAGAAATAAGAATGAATCAAGCTCTGGCTCAGGGGGGTCCATAAGGCCTCCCGGATGTGGATAGTGCGAATAAACAAGGAACAGGAATCAAGTACTTCGGGGTCCTACGGGACACAAGTAAGCATGAGAAACCAAATAGCAGATATTCCTCACCGGTGCCTCTTTCATTAGTTTATCCCATTACTACTCAGGTTATGTTGTTTAGGTACCTCGTTATTCCTCAGACACTCACATACCCTACACATGCTTTTCTATGACTCGCATGGCTCAAACAACTCCTGTAGTAATGGCTCATGGGATGGAGGAACAAGCTTCGGTGGGGTTTTAAAAGTAAAGGCTATGCAGTACTTGGGATTCAATTTAATGCAATCGCGACTCAATGATGCAAGAATAAGATAGAGGCAATAGGTACTGTATGTATGCAAGCATGTGGTAGTGCTTGCCTGGCAGCTCAGTTGAAGCGAGAGATGGATCTGGATAGTACTCCTGTGGTTCCTGGTAATTCTCCTGCTGGGCGTCTATTCGAAGAAGAACCAAACAAACAAGGGCCAACATAAATAAAGTCACAAGCATATGAATTAAAATGCTACAAGCAAACAAGCATGACATGATGAATGATGCACAAGTTGCATGGCATTAAAGTAGCATGGCAAAGGTGAGGTGTGGATACAAGAAAGAAAGCATTTATTATTTATTTAACCAAGTTTATTGTCATAACAGTTCAGATTTTAATAACAACATGATGCAATGCTTCAATTCAGAACAAGGACTGCATAGATAGAACGGGCTCGTCGCGCTGATCGATTTAGACATATTATTTGTCAAATTTGGAGTTATAAAACAAAAGTTATTAATTAATTAAGGAAAAGGGCATTTTATTGTAATTTTAATCATCTCGAAAATTTAAAGTGTTCAAAACATATTTTGAAGGGCATATTTGAATTCCTCACATTTTTCTGATTCCAAAACATATATTACTTGTATTATTTGGATTTGTATTTTAAAAATTATTTAAATCTGATTTGAATTTGAATTTAAATCAATTTTGAAAAAGGTTTGATTAAAAACAGACAGCCAGAAATACTTTTGTTACTCAGGCAGATCCAGCCACAGCCATTGACGGGTGGGCCTTGCGCTGACTGGGCCACGCGCGGGAAAATACTTTGTCACGGGCTCTGGCTAGCCACTGAGACTGCGGGGGGGGGCCAACTGACGCAGGCCCACGTGACAGCGGTGAGGGATGGCTGAGGCTGACAGGTGGGGACTCGCTGGACTACAGGTTACGGCACTGAGAAAACGGAGGGGGCTTCCTGCAAGATGGCTAGGGCGACTGGCAGGTGGGGTCTCTAGGAGCGCGGTTTGAGGAGTAAAAAAGGTGGGGGCTTAATGTAAATTTACCACAGCC
>CAJUXJ010001086.1:0-12139 GCA_910589775.1 Avena eriantha
GCCAGGTGGTGTGGTGGCCCCCTGGCCCCTCTCCGTCTCGTATTCTAGCACTTGATGACATCCGGAAAAATAGGCACTTTGGCTTTTATCCCGTCCAATTCCGAGAATATTCATTTTCGGACTTTCCTAGAATCAAAAACAGCAGAAAACGGGCAGTTGGCACTGTGTCTCTTGTTAATAGGTTACTCCAAGAAATCATATGAAAAGTACTCCAAAATTGGAACAAAACACAAGAAAGTGGACAAATCCAAGCATGGAACATCAAAAATTATAGATACATTTGCAATGTATCAACATCCCCAAGGTTAACTCCTGCTCGTCCTCGAGTAGGTAAGTGATAAAAAGAAAGAATAATTTTTGAGGTGACATGCACCATCAAAGACTTGATCAAAGTATTTGCAAAACATTCAAAGATGGGATCATAGTATTTCAATCATAGCATGAAAAACAAAGTTCTAGCAATAAGCAAAGAAACTATGATGCAACATGAAAAGGCACAAACAAAAGATTCATGAATAACAATGCTTTGCAAGACGTTTGTTTGTTTCACATAAAGAAAATATAGCATAATAGTATTCAGCTTTTCCCTCAATAGAGTAGCAAATATAAATGCATAGGACACCTTCAAAGTTCATAAGAGTGACTAGATACAATAGTTTAAAACAAGCAATATCAAAGTATGCATCAATCAACTAGTCTTGGGACAATGCACATAGAACTAAGAATGGCCACTGTGCTCTCAAAGTAAGTGCATAAAGATAGAAGGTGGAGACTCAATGTAATGGTGGAAGAAAAGCCTTTGTAAAAGGAAGTAGGGATTCAAGTCTCATAAAGAGCTTCCAAAAATTATGGTACTTATAGCTTTCAGCTCTCATTGCCCCTAGCATAAGCATCTTGAAGTGGTTAAGGTTAAAGTGACACAACTAAGAGGATATGCTTGACAAGTTATAAACTGAAATCTCATGCCCCTTACTTACGAAGACCGATCCTCATGCTACTCAACTTCAGTCACGAGTAAGCTCTTGTCATTGTAAGTACATGTGTATCATTAAGACCCGCCAACGGGGTACCCCTTGCACATGATACGGGAGCTTTCCCATAATCAAAATGACAAGGCAAGCAGACAATGAGTATCTCAGCGATCTTTTTATTTGCTATTTGCATAGGTTTTTATTGAGGATGCTTCATAGAGTGCTAATTATGGTGATGCTGCAAGTTTCCACCATGATTAGGCATGGCTTAGGCTAGAGGCCCAGGCGTTTCTCTAACAAACATACAAACTCCATGATCTTACAAGTTCCACTTTTATTTCACATCGCCGGGATCCGTAAGCAAAAGAACTTGATATCAACGGGGTACAAAGTACAAGTGCAATGTTGAAAGCGTTCCCCATGGTACATGGTTCTGCTAGTTTCAACTTATAAAGCACAAGCATATACGCAACAAAGAAGGACCTAATGGTTCAAGTTTATTAGAGGCAAGTAAAGTAAAGTGTGCCATCAAGTTCGTGAGAGCTTTAATCACTAGTTTTCTCATAACAAGTTTAATTTGGAAGGTTAAAAAAGCATGAATATACTTGGAATAGCATAAGCTAGTAGGTAGGTATGGTGGACTCTTTGGAATAACTTGGTTTAGGGAGTTGGATGCATGAGTGGAACTCATACTTGGTTGTGGAGGATAGCAAAAGACTGGGAGCGACAAACTAAGAGAGCAATAATGGCCATAATCATGCAGAGCGACAAAACATCATTGATCAAAGCATAAAGTGATACTACAAGTTGAAAACTAAAGGATCATAAAGGCTATGGTGACTTGGGATAGTCATAACATGGTGTGAGCATGTGCCAAGTCAACCCAAATAAAGCAACAAAGGAGAATACCACTATACTATGCTTTAATATGCTAAAACAGCGCACGATTCATCCAAGGCACATTAAGCAATCTCAGTTGTTTATAACAAGTCATGCTACAGCAAAGAATACTAAGCATAAAGCCAAAACAATATCAAGCATGGCATGACAAAGCATAGGCCACAGCCAAAAACGAGCTCTTTTTACCACATAAGCATGAATTTTCCTACTCTTTTCCAAACCAAACCAAACTATTTGCAAACCAATGTATGAAAGAGGGGGTCCAACCAATTTATTCAGAAAACGAAGCAAACCAAAGCAAACAAAAACCAAAACCAAAACGAAAAACAAGACGCTCCAAGAAAAACACAACAGTACATGAAACAATAAGAATGAAGCGTTTGGAAGAAACCTGGGATTTTTATTGATGAAGAAGGCGATGCCTTGGGCATCCCTAAGCTTTGACGCTTGTACTTCTTGGATATTTCTTGGGGTGACACGCGTGGCATCCCCAAGCTTGAGCTTTAGTCCATTCTTCATCTCATTACCCATTCCTTCCATACACCTGAAAATTTTCCTTCATACAAAACTTCACACAATCTTTATTAGCAACATTAGTGCACTTAAGATAAATAAGTCTTAAGGTACAGTTCTAACACCAAATAAACTTCCATTAGAATACTAGCTACTGTAGCACATCCCTAAAAAAGCTCAATTCCCCAAAAGAACTCAAGAAGGAACCAACAAGAAGCAAATGCAGAAAATGGCAGAAATCTGTCAAAATAGACCAGCAGGTAAAGACTAATTTTTTCGAAGACCTTCTGTTGCTCAAATCGAAAAGTGTTGAACTAACGAAAGTTAGATAACAACCTAGGGCAGAAGCACAAAACATTACATCTCAATCCGACATATAGAGCTCTCTCACTAATTTTTACGGTGAAGCACAAAAATCTGTTTAGGGACAACAACTTTCCCAATCATTACTTCTCTCTCATTAGAGGTTACTCTTGGCACAAAAAGCAAATAAAAAGGATAAGGAGAGGTTATTACAGAGGTAATAACTTTCAAGACTCATCTAAAACTTTTGCGTTATCTCCCAATAAGTACTTTTCTTTAACGCCTTTAAGTTAGGCATAAGAAGCAAAGAAAAAGAATCAAGTGTTCTCAAATGAAGAAGCATTAAGACCAAATTTCTTGCCCTTACCTCTCTTATTTTTATTCTTAACCTTGGGGAAAATATGATTGTTTGGTGGAGAATAAAGGTGCATGGTCCCCTTTCCCACATCTATTATTGTTCCAAGGAGTTCTAATAGGGACCTTCCAAGTGTAATTTGTCCTTTTCCTGCACATTCAATAACAAGATAATCAATAGAAATCGTTTTCCCAAGGATCTTTGTAAACACTCCTTCAGCTATTCCAAGAGGTAATATGGTAGTATTATTAGCAAAAGATATTTCTTTTCCTTCTTCAGTAAGCCCCCAAGTATTCAGAGATTTATAAATATCTTTGGGCATGAGGCAAAATTCAGACATGATATCACAGCGAGCCTGAAAAGTTTCAGTGTTCATCTCAATCTTTACTGTAGGGAACCACTTTGATGGTTCAGAGTTTATTGGAACATAATTGTGATTCTCCCTAAGCGTATTATAGCAACTTTCTAAGCTAGTAGTGCTAGCCTCAAGAGTGTTCAACCTAGCAAATATTTTTGCGAAAGAAATATCAGTTTGGCTAGGCATGTTGTAAGTGAAGATCAATTTCTTTATAGCATTAATAGCATCATCCTCATTACATTAGAGGAAATCTCCTCCCACAACATCATCTAAAGCATATCTATAGCAAAGAGCAATCCCAAGGTAAAAACTACTAAGGAACAAGCTTTGAGTCATTTTAGGCTCAGTTTTTTCATGTAGATCGGAGATTCTAGACCAAGCTTCCTTAAAACTTTCCTCAATTCCTTGTTTAAAAGTGAAAATCATTTCCTCGGGTGACATAGTGACTGGAGTAAGGCTAGACATAATGGCAACTCAAGTTAGGAACTAATTTTTTTGTGTTTTCAAATAAGAAAGCAAAACTAGTAAAACTAATTTTTTGTGTGTTTTTGATAAAGAAATTAACTAGTAAAACTATTTTTTGGGGTTTTTGATAAAGAAACAGGGAAACAAAGCAAAAAGAAACTAAGCAAAACAAAAAAACAAAGTAAAGAGATTGGTTATGAGGGACTTCCCTTGTGAATATGTCCTTGACTCCCCGGCAACGGCGCGAGAAAATCACTTGATGGCTCAATGCACGGCGCCCAGAAAAATGCTTGATGGCGGTGTTGATGTAGAGCTCGTTGGGAACCCCAAGAGGAAGGTATGATGAGCACAGCAGCAAGTTTCCCTCAGTTATGAAACCAAGGTTTAATCGAACCAGTAGGAGCAAGGAAACACCTCAAAGGTGTTACTAGCTGAGCTTTGGCAGGGCGCACTACCGGTGCTAGTAGCAACGTGGAGACCTACACAACACAACCACATAACTTTGTCCCCAACTTGCGATGAGGTTGTCAATCTCACCGTGTTTTGCGGAAAACAAAGGATTAAACGTATCAAATGGAAATAAGTAAAAGTTTGCAGAAAGTAAACACAAACAGTAAAAGTTGTAGATTGTATGTAAAAGACAAAGGAACGGGATCCATAGTTCACTAGAGGTGGCTCTCCTTAAGATAGATAACATGCTGGGTGAACAAATTACAGCGGGGCAATTGACAAACACCGAGAAAGCAATACATGCATATACTAATCATCTTGACTCCTTTGAGACTTCATTGGGCATTACAACATTATACATAGACCGCCATCCAACTACATCTATGACTAATAATCCACCTTCAGGTTATCATCCGAACCCCCTCCAGTATTAAGTTGCAAGCAACAGATTATTGCTTTACGAACTGCGTGTAAAATAAACAATACAATTCTTCTATGAACAAAGGATTGTTGTTTTCTCCCTAGTAGCAACTGCACATCTAGTACCTTAGAGATTTCTTTCACTTCCCCAGATTACCAGAGGCATGAACCCACTATCGAGCATAAATACTAACTCTTGGAGTTACTAGCATCTACTTGGCCAAGATAGCTACTAACAACGGAAAGCATGCAAGATCACAAATAACAAAGACATGATAGAATCAATAATCAATCTGACATAGCATCTCAATATCCATCAGATCCCCGCAAACACAACATGCAGAATTACAAATAGATGATCTTGATCATGAACGGAGCGCACAAGATCTAGACATGAAAGCACAAAGGAGGAGAACCAGCCATCTAGCTACTACATGGATCCGTAGTCCAAGGATGAACTACTCACGCATCACACCGGAGGCTTGCATGGTGATGAAGAAGGCCTCCAGGGTGAATTCCCCTCTCCGGCAGGGTGTCGGGAAGAGCTTCAGATCCCTCCCGATCTGGGGATGGAGATGACGGCGGCTATAGACACTTTCGTGAATTTTTGATCAGGTACATAGGGTTTGCATCCCGAGGGCAATATATAGTCGGAAGGGGAGGCCGGGGGGCGGGAGTGGCCACACCACCCCCTGGCGCAGGCCAGGCCTAGCTGCCCGGCCAGGTGGTGTGGTGGCCCCCTGGCTCCTCTCCGTCTCGTATTCTGGCACTTGATGACATCCGGAAAAATAGGCACTTTGGCTTTTGTCCCGTCCAATTCTGAGAATATTCATTTTCTGACTTTCCTGGAACCAAAAACAGCAGAAAACAGGCAGCTGGCACTATGGCTCTTGTCAATAGGTTAGTCCAAGAAATCATATGAAAATTACTCCAAAATTGGAACAAAAAACAAGAAAGTGGATAAAACCAAGCATGGAACATCAAAAATTATAGATACATTTGCAATGTATCATAGATCCTTATGTGGTTCATGAAAAGAACAGACATGCAATGACATTGGGTGTGGTTCATGAAAAGAACAGACATGCAATGACACTGGTGGATCCTTATGTGTGGTTCATGAAAAGACCATACATGCAATGACACTGGTGGATCCTTATGTGGTTTGTTTGGAAGAACACACATGCAATGACACTAGGTGTGGTTCATGAAAAGAACAGACATGCAATGAAACTGGTAGATCCTTATGTGGTTTGTTTAGAGGAACAGACATGCAATGACACTAGTGGATCCACGTGTGGTTCATGAGAAGAACACACATCCAATGACACTGGTAGATCCTTATGTGGTTCATTAAAAGAATAGACATGAAGTGACACCGGGTGTGTTTCATGAAAAGAACAAACATGCAATGACATTGGGTGTGGTTCATTAAAGAACAGACATGGAATGACACTAGTGGATCCTAAGTGTGGTTCATGGAAAGAACGGTCATGCAATGACACTGCTGGATCCTTATGTGGTTCATGAAAAGAACAGACATGCAATGACATTGGTAGATCCTTATGTTGTTCATGAAAAGAACATACATGCAATGACATTGGGTGTGGTTCATGAAGAGAACAGACATGCAATGACAATGGTTGATCCATATGTGTGGTTCATGAAAAGAACATACATGCAATGACACTGGTGGATCCTTATGTGGTTCATGAAAAGAATAGACATGCAATGACACTGGTGTATCCTTATGTGTGGTTCATGAAAAGAACAAACATGCAATGACACTAGTGGATCCTTATGTGGTTTGTTTAGAAGAACACACATGCAATGACACTGGGTGTGGTTCATGAAAAGAACGGACATGCAATGACAGTGGTGGATCCTTATGTGGTTTGTTTAGAGGAACACACATGCAATGACATTGGGTGTGGTTCATGAAAAGAATAGACATGCAATGACACTAGTGGATCCTTATGTGGTTTGTTTAGAAGAACACATATGCAATGACACTGGGTGTGGTTCATGAAAAGAACAGACATGCAATGACACTCGTGGAACCTTATGTTGTTTGTTTAGAGGAACATGCATGCAATGACACCGGTGGATGCACGTGTGGTTCATGAGAAGAACACACATCCAATCACACTAGTAGATCCTTATGTGGTTCATGAAAAGAACAGACATGCAGTGACATTGGGTGTGTTTCATGAAAAGAACAGACATGCAGTGACATTGGGTGTGGTTCATGAAAAGAACAGACATGCAATGACACTAGTGGATTCTTATGTGGTTCATGAAAAGAACAGACATGCAATGACACTGGTGAATCCTTATGTGGTTCATGAAAAGAACACACATCCAATGACACTGGTGGATCCTTATGTAGGTTTGTTTCGAGGAACAAACATGCAATGACACCGGTGGATCCACGTGTGGTTCATGAGAAGAACACACATCCAATGACACTGGTAGATCCTTATGTGGTTCATGAAAAGAACAGACATGCAGTGACACTGGGTGTGGTTCATGAAAAGAATAGACATGCAATGACACTAGTGTGGTTCATGAAAAGAATAGACATCCAATAACTCTAGCTGTGGTTCATGAAAAGAACACACATGCAATGACACTGGATGTGGTTCATGAAAAGAATAGACATGCAATGACACTGGTGGATCCTTATGTGTGGTTCATGAAAAGAACATACATGTAATGACACTGGTGGATCCTTATGTGGTTTGTTTAGAGGAAAAAACATGCAATGACACTGGTGAATCCATGTGTGGTTCATGAGAAGAACACGCGTCCAATGACACTGGTGAATCCTTATGTGGTTTGTTTAGAGGAACACACATGCAATCACACTAGGTGGATCCATATGTGGTTTATGGAAGTAACAGACATGCAATGACTCTAGCTGTGATTCATGAAAAGAATATACATGCAGTGACACTAGTGGATTTATGTGTGGTTCATGGGAAGAAGATACATCCAATGACACTGGTGGACTCTAGCTGTGGTTCATGAAAAGAACAAACATGCAATGACACTGGTGGATCCATATGTGCTTTGTCAGGAGAACACACATGCAATGACGTTGGGTGTGGTTCATGAAAAGAACATACATGCAATGACACAGGTGGATCCTTATGTGGTTTGTTTAGAAGAACACACATGCAATGACACTGGGTGTGGTTCATGCAATGAACAGACATGCAATGACACTGGTGGATCCTTATGTGGTTTGTTTAGAAGAACAATCATGCATTGACACTAGGAGTGGTTCATGAAAAGAACATACATGCAATGACACTAGTGGATCCTTATATGGTTTGTTTAGAGGAACATACATGCAATGACACCGGTGGATCCACGTGTGTTCCATGAGAAGAATACACATCCAATGACACTGGTGGATCCTTATGTGGTTTGTTTAGAGGAACATACATGCAATCACACTAGGTGGATCCATATGTGGTTTATGGAAGTACCAGACATGCCATGACTCTTGATGTGATTCATGAAAAGAACAGAGATGCAATGACACTGGTGGATCCTTATGTGGTTCATGAAAAGAACAGACATGCAATGACACTGGTGGATCCTTATGTGGTTTGTTTAGAAGAACACACATCCAATGACACTGGGTGTGGTTCATGAAAAGAACAGACATGCAATGCCACTGGTGGATTCTTATGTGGTTCGTTTAGAGGAACAGATATGCAATGCCACCGGTGGATCCACGTGTGGTTCATGAGAAGAACACACATCCAATGACAGTGGTAGATCCTTATGTGGTTCATGAAAAGAACAGACATGCAGTGGCATCGGTGTGTTTCATGAAAAGAACAGACATGCAATGATACTGGGTGTGGTTCATGAAAACAACAGACATGCAATGACACTGGTGGATCCTTATGTGGTTCATGAAAAGAACAGACATACAATGACACTGGTGGATCCTTATGTGGTTCATGAAAAGAACAGACATGCAATGACACTGGTAGATCCTTATGTGGTTCATGAAAAGAACATACATGCAATCAGATTGGGTGTGGTTCATGAAAAAAACAGACATGCAATGACACTAGTGGATCCTTATGTGGTTTGTTTAGAAGAACACACATGCAATGACACTTGGTGTGGTTCATGAAAAGAATAGACATGCAATGACACTGGTGGATCCTTATGTGGTTTGTTTAGAGGAACACACATGCAATGACATTGGGTGTGGTTCATGAAAACAATAGACATGCAATGACACTGGTGGATCCTTATGTGGTTTGTTTAGAAGAACACACATGCAATGACACTGGGTGTGGTTCATGAAAAGAATAGACATGCAATGACACTGGTGGATCCTTATGTGGTTAGTTTAGAGGAACACACATGCAATGACATTGGGTGTGGTTCATGAAAAGAACAGACATGGAATGACACTGGTGGATCCTTAGGTGGTTGTTTAGAAGAACACACATGCAATGACATTGGGTGTGGTTCATGAAAAGAACAAACATGCAATGACACTCGTGGATCCTTATGTTGTTTGTTTAGAGGAACAGACATGCAATGACACCGGTGGATCCACATGTGGTTCATGAGAAGAACACACATCCAATGACACTAGTAGATCCTTAGGTGGTTCATGAAAAGAACAGACATGCAGTGACACCGGGTGTGTTTCATGAGAAGAACAGACATGCAATGACACTGGGTGTGTTTCATGAAAAGAACAGACATGCAATGTCACTGGTGGATCCTTATGTGGTTCATGAAAAGAACAGACATGCAATGACACTGGTGGATCCTTATGTGGTTCATGAAAAGAACACACATCCAATGACACTGTTGGATCCTTATGTGGTTTGTTTAGAGGAATAGACATGCAATGACACCGGTGGATCCACGTGTTGTTCATGAAAAGAACAGACATGCAATGACACTGGTGGATCCATATGTGGTTTGTCAAGAGAACACACATGCAATGACATTGGGTGTGGTTCATGAAAAGAACATACATGCAATGACACAGGTAGATCCTTATGTGGTTTGTTTAGAAGAACACACATGCAATGATACTGGGTGTGGTTCATGCAAAGAACAGACATGCAATGACACTGGTGGATCGTTATGTGGTTTGTTTAGAAGAACAAACATGCAATCACACTAGGAGTGGTTCATGAAAAGAACAGACATGCAATGACACTAGTGGATCCTTATGTGGTTTGTTTAGAGGAACAGACATGCAATGACACCGGTGGATCCACGTGTGGTCCATGAGAAGAATACACATCCAATGACACTGGTGGATCCTTATGTGGTTTGTTTAGAGGAACATACATGCAATCACACTAGGTGGATCCATATGTTGTTTATGGAAGTACCAGACATGCCATCACTCTTGATGTGATTCATGAAAAGAACAGAGATGCAATGACATGGTGGATCCTTATGTGGTTCATGAAAAGAACAGACAGGCAATGACACTGGTGGATCCTTATGTGGTTTGTTTAGAAGAACACACATCCAATGACACTGGGTGTGGTTCATGAAAAGAACAGACATGCAATGACACTGGTGGATTCTTATGTGGTAGGTTTAGAGGAACAAATATGCAATGACACCGGTGGATCCACGTGTGGTTCATGAGAAGAACACACATCCAATGACGCAGGTAGATCCTTATGTGGTTCATGAAAATAACAAACATGCAGTGGCTCTGGGTGTGTTTCATGAAAAGAAGAGACATGCAATGACACTGGGTGTGGTTCATGAAAAGAACAGACATGCAATGACACAGGTGGATCCTTATGTGGTTCATGAAAAGAACAGACATTCAATGACACTAGTGGATCCTTATGTGGTTTGTTTAGAAGAACACATATGCAATGACACTAGGGTGTGGTTCATGAAAAGAACAGACATGCAATGACACGCGTGGATCCTTATGTTGTTTGTTTAGAGGAACAGGCATGCAATGACACCGGTGGATGCACGTGTGGTTCATGAGAAGAACACACATCCAATCACACTGGTAGATCCTTATGTGGTTCATGAAAAGAACAGACATGTAGTGACACCGGGTGTGTTTCATGAAAAGAACAGACATGCAATGACACTAGTGGATTCTTATGTGGTTCATGAAAAGAACAGACATGCAATGACACTGGTGAATCCTTATGTGGTTCATGAAAAGAACAGACATGCAATGACACTAGTGGATCCTTATGTGGTTTGTTTAGAAGAACAAACATGCAATGACACTAGGAGTGGTTCATGAAAAGAACAGACATGCAATGACACTAGTGGATCCTTATGTGGTTTGTTTCGAGGAACAAACATGCAATGACACCGGTGGATCCACGTGTGGTTCATGAGAAGAACACACATCCAATGACACTGGTAGATCCTTATGTGGTTCATGAAAAGAACAGACATGCAGTGACACTGGGTGTGGTTCATGAAAAGAACAGACATGCAATGACACTAGTGTGGTTCATGAAAAGAATAGACATCCAATAACTCTAGCTGTGGTTCATGAAAAGAACACACATGCAATGACACTGGATGTGGTTCATGAAAAGAATAGACATGCAATGACACTGGTGGATCCTTATGTGTGGTTCATGAAAAGAACATAGACCGCCATCCAACTGCATCTAGGACTAATAATCCACCTTCAGGTTATCATCCGAACCCCCTCCAGTATTAAGTTGCAAGCAACAGATTATTGCTTTATGAACTGCGTGTAAAGTAAACAATACGATTGTTCTATGAACAAAGGATTATTGTTTTCTCCCTAGTAGCAACAACACATCTAGTACCTTAGAGATTTCTGTCACTTCCCCAGATTACCAGAGGCATGAACCCACTATCGAGCATAAATACTAACTCTTGGAGTTGCTAGCATCTACTTGGCCAATGTAGCTACTAACAACGGAAAGCATGCAAGATCACAAATAACAAAGACATGATAGAATCAATAATCAATCTGAAATAGCATCTCAATATCCATCGGATCCCCGCAAACACAACATGCAGAATTACAAATAGATGATCTTGATCATGAACGGAGCTCACAAGATCTAGACATGAAAGCACAAAGGAGGAGAACCAGCCATCTAGCTACTACATGGATCCGTAGTCCAAGGATGAACTACTCACGCATCACACCGGAGGATTGCATGGTGATGAAGAAGGCCTCCAGGGTGAATTCCCCTCTCTAGCAGGGTGCCGGGAAGAGCTTCAGATCCCTCCCGATCTAGGGATGGAGATGACGGCGGCTACAGACTCTTTCGTGGATTTTTGATCGGGTACTTAGGGTTTGCGTCCTGAGGGCAATATATAGTCAGAAGGGGAGGCCGAGGGGGTGCCGGGAGCGGCCACACCACCCCCTGGCGC
>CAJUXJ010001087.1:0-20819 GCA_910589775.1 Avena eriantha
GTCACCGTGTCATCACGCTTGCGTCACCCTACCTAGTTAGCAGGTTTGAACCGGTCCACGCCCACATGGCATGCCGACGTAGCCCTGACCCCACGGGTCAGTGGATCGGGCTAGAATAGCCTCGGTGTGAAAAGTTTTCTCTGTTAGTAAATAGATAAAACAATATAAATTTAAATATAAATAAATTTTAGGAATTTAAGAAATGATAAATATTAGAAATTGAATATCTTTGTTTTATAATTCAGAAAATATGTATAATATATCAAAATGCTCAGAAAAATAAAATCTATAACTTACATTTATTAACAAACATATTGTGATTAAATATTTAAATAATTATTATTTAATAAAGATTTTATAATTTTTAATACTTTGAAATTCATATTTTAATATTGGTAAATGAGAAAAATATAAATAATATACCAAAATTCTTATAAAACAAATCTACTACCTTTACAAACTTGTTTCAATTATTTTGTATCACTTAACTATATTTATTATTTATTTACTATTTATAAAGTGATAAACCTTGTCAAAATCATATCATGTTATTTAAAAATCATAAAAATACTTATAAGATACCAAAATGATCATAAAATGAAGTCTACACACTAAAAATATCAACCCTCACTTTTGAAGTAAAATAAAAGGTAAAGGTTTAATAAACTAGTTTAAACCCTTTCTTCTGGTTTAATTCATTAAAAATATATAAATCTCTACTATTGCCTTTAGTATTATTTGTTTAAAAATCTAAAAATGTAATAACAAGTCAACTAATGTTTAAGTGAAGATAACATAGGTCAAACCGTTTTAAAATGTATCTACTAAAACTATCATCTCAAATTAAGGGTATTTTAGTTTTCCTAAAAGATTTTTACCAATTATAAAATCAACTAAATGGTATATTGTTTACCACAAGAATCCTATGCACTTATAAAATCACCAAACTCTTATTTACTAATTCTTTCACCAGTTTGAGAAAAACACTTAAAGATTTAAACCAATTCTAAAGTCATTGAAGTAATACCTATTATTTACTTATTAAGTAAAACCATTGATTTTTAAGATAGAAATGTAAATGAATCCCCTTATACTATGATTTTTAATGTAGTAATGTTTTCCTCTCTTTATATCTTAGCTAATAAAAACCTTAAAGTGTTAGCCTTAAGTTTAAATACTTTTACTTTGTAAAGTAATATTTCCTCAAAGTTATTCTTTTAGAAACATTAAAGTGATACTTGAACACTTCTTTAAAGGTCTAATTGATTCTTACTCTTGTTTAAGAAATATTTTAGATACCATTACCATTGAGTGCTTTAGTATTGCATATTACTTGTTGTATTTACATATTGTTTCACACACTCTCACAAGCCTTAATAAGAAGCACAAGTGTGAAGCTGATATAAAAGAGTGAAGCACTTTCCTAAGAACTCATCACCAGTTTCCAAACCCTAGATCCGATAATACGACTGTCCCGGGGATTCACGTTTATCAAATTTCATTACATTACTTATGCATAATTGCATCTTGCTTCTTTAACATTAGTCCCTATAGGACCAATGATGTTGTTTACAGAATTTGGATCTTCTATTTATCTCGAAAACCGTGAGTGCATAATCTTGTAATCACAAAAGGCAAGTTCACAACTTTCTCATGTCCTTTGATTATTTTCTAATCAAATGCTTGTAACTCAAATGGTGTCATCAACCTACATTTCAAAAAGGACAGAAAATACTATTTCATATAATATGATTATGGATTATTTACCAAGTGGTAATAATCTATTGTTACAGTTCTAGTGGTAAAGGAACATAATATCTAGGAGTTAACAACCAATTGTCGCTAGTGATTCTAGCGCCGTATAATACGCATCAACCATGGAGTTGGAATGGGACGGAGAAGTCAGCTTTATCTTCTTCCTTTTGCATGGACGGATGACCTTATCGTGAGGCTGTTGATTTCTCGTGCAGTTCCGAGAATCTAGCACATGGGTGGGACCCCTTAGTTTCCCCACGAGCTAGGTGTCTAGAGTTATCTATGCATTGTTGTCTTGGTCTGAGTTCACCATAGCTGATGGTGACTACCAGGCAGAGCTGCTTACAGAGTCTTCGGGAACTCATCAGGGTTTTAGATTGCCCAAAAGGGGGCTTAACGGAGATCTAGTCAGCCTCGAAGGATCATGTCTTCATTAGGGGTCGCGAAGGGGGAAGTGATTGGCTTGGATCTTAGGTTGGGCCTCAAACCAGGGAAGTTTGAACAGGGACATACACTCGGTTGTGCAACAAAGCTTAAGGTCTCTTGTCAGAAAGTGACGCACCTCTGCAGAGTGTAGGACTTGTGACATGTTACTACTCCCCTGTTCCGGAAGGAGATATGAACACGGCAGGTAAGGAATCCCACGAAGGTTCTGGTCAACCTATGAAGGGTGTCGGACATAGTTTTCAGAAAAAAGCAACCTTTGAAGAAATGTTTACGAAAACCGGCATTGCCTAGGACCTATGATCTGTGGCTATAGAATAGTGCCTGATACACTCCTTTTAGTGAACTTGCTGATACGCTTGTACTCAACCATACCTTACTTAACCCTTGCTAGGTTATAAGCCGTCGAAGAAGATGTCAACATCAATTCATGCTCAACGAAACCATCATCGACAGCTCAAGATCTTCAATAAGTCAGTGAAGTCAACAAATGCAATCGATTGAAGTGAAGACGAAGTTCCTGATTAGATAGGAGTAGATACTTTAGAGCCATAAAACCTACTTCTGTAGGCATTGCAAAGCAGCATCAATTGCAAACCAATTAGTTCAGATGCTAGTCTTAGTTACTAAATAGTTTCTGAGTATTTAGGTCTGGTTCTTCTTGTAAGAATTTTCTTCCTCTCTCTCTTTCACCTAGAGTGTTCTCTAGATCTTTGTAAAGAGTCGAGCTATAATCTATAGTCATGTCTTGGACCTACTATGTTTCTATTGTACCAGTCTGAGGGATGTAATACTAGTGAACGTTGTTTCATTAGTGT
Source organism: Avena eriantha (assembly GCA_910589775.1). Taxonomy (NCBI): domain Eukaryota; kingdom Viridiplantae; phylum Streptophyta; class Magnoliopsida; order Poales; family Poaceae; genus Avena; species Avena eriantha. The sequence continues at coordinate 3,018 of CAJUXJ010001087.1, forward strand.
TAGTCAACGACTATAGTGTACTACATCATGTAGTGGTATGCTGGGTCTCCGCACAGTGTCATTGCAATGCGTGTTCTTTTCATTAACCACAACTAGTGTCATTTCATGTGTGTTCTTTTCACAAACCTCACATGGATCCACCAGTGCCATTGCATGTGTGTTGATACGTCCATTTTGCATCACTATTCTATGTCCTAATTCACTATTATTCATTGATATATGTCTTATTGAGGGGTGATACTTATGTTATTTCATCTATTTTTGCATGGTTGATGACTTTTGGAGCATGGACCGCTGCAGCCAGGATTCTGATGGAAAAGGTGCTGTTTGGAGGCAAAATTCGAGAAGATCAGAAAATCCGGGAAAATATACGGAAAATCCTATTTTTCCAGAAGACTAAGGATGCCAGAAGATGGAGTGGAGGTGGGCCACAGGGGGCCCACACCACCCCATGGCACGGGCAGGACTAGGCCGCGCCTGGAGGTGGTGTGGCCGCCCTGGCCCACTCCAGCCTCTTCTCCTCTGGCGTATATCATCCCCACGAAACCCTAAGACTCGGGGAGCGACCACAGAAATATTCCGCCGCGTCTGCGGGAAAGGAAAACACCGAGAGAGAAAGATCTCTCCGGCAGACAGATTTCTACCGGGGGAATTCCTTCCCGGAGAGGGAAAATCGTCGCCATCAACACCAGCATCACCTGGGCTTCATCGGGATCATCATCAATCATCATCACCATTAGTACCCTCATCACCATCTCCATATTGCTGTAACAATTGGTTGAATCTTGCTATACTTCATAGGGGAAACTTTCCCGGTGTTGATTACTATTTGTAGTTGATGCTATTGAGTGAACCATTGAATTATTGTTTATGTTCAGATTGTTATACATAATTATTCCATCTCTGATCATGATCCATATAATGTCTTGTGAGTAGTTCGTTTTGTTCTTGAGGACATGCGAGAAGTCTTGTTGTTAGTAGTGGAGTTGTGTTGAGAAAGATTCAATAGATTGTTATTTAAGTTGTGGTGTACTTCTTCTAGTGGTGTCATGTGAATGTCGACTACATGACACTTCACCTATAAGGTCCTAGGGGAATGCATTGTGTATTTGGCTACTAATCGTAGGGATTGCCGGAGTGACAGAAACCTGAACTCCCGTTAGGAAACCATTGCAGAAGGGACGTAAGGGTCTTAGAGTTTAAAGCTGTGGTTAGGTTTCTAACCTTAATTACTTTCTTGTACTTATGGATGTTTGCAAGGGGTATAATCACAAGTATGTATTAGTCTTGGATGGGGCGGTAAATTAGCACAGGTTCACCCACACAACACTTAGCAAGCTAAAGAAGATTAATCGACTATATGAAGCGAAAGCACTTGACAGTCTTCCCATGTGTCCTCGAGAATGTTTGGTCATCTTAAGTAATACAACCGGCTTGTCCTTTGCTGCATAAAGGATTGGGGACACTTGCTGCATTTGTTCCTACTGTATTTTATTTACTCGTACTTTCTTTACTTGCTTTATCAAAAACCCCTAAAAATCCGTTTGCTAAGTATTTGCAGAGAATTCCTGATCCATACCACTAGCCAGCACCTTCTGCTCCTCGTTGGGTTCAACACTCTTACTTATCGAAAATACTGCGATACACCCCCTATACTTGTGGGTCATCAAGACTATTTTCTAGCGCCGTTGCCAGGGAGTGAAGCGCTATTGGAGAGTGGAACTAGTAAAGGAAACTTCTACTGTGCGTATTGTTTACTTCTCCTAGTTGCTTTATTTTCGTTATGGATAATCCGCTGAGTTTCTTATTTGGTAATGCTACTACCACTGCTAAGGTAGTAGATAAGCCACCACCTACTGAGAAGATGTTTTCAAAATACCTACAAGAATTATTGATCGTGTTATGGATAACTACTATGTTGGGGATGGAACTATCCATCCTGGTGATCATTTACTCTTTATACACGAATTATGCGGGTTGTTCAAGTGTGCAGGTATTACTACAGATCAAGTCAAGAAAAAGTTATTCTCATTATCACTGAAAGGAAGAGCTGAGGAATGGTATAAGCTGCTGAAGAATGGTCAAGCTCTGGAATGGGAGGAAATAGTGCCTCTCTTTTATTCAAAGTTTATCCTCCTAGTGAGATTCATAAAGATCGGAATCAAATATACAACTGTTGGCCTCTTGATGGAGAGAGTACAGCTCAAGCTTGGGGGAGATTGAAGTTACTAATGCTCAAATGTACCATTCATGAGCTCCCCAACAATATTATTATCAACAACTTTTATGCAAGGCTCCCTCTACATGATAAAGATTTATTGGATGCTTCTTGTGCTGGATCATTCACTCGCATGGAAGAAGAAGCTAAATGGGATCTTCTAGACCGTATTCAAGACAATGCTGAAGCTTGGGAGAATGACAAAGGTAGAAAGTCAGGTATAAATTATGATTATGAATGCATTGAATCTTTTATGGGAACTGATGACTTTCAAAATATTAAAAATGTTTATGGTCTTGATTTGCAAGTTATTACAAATTGCTATAGAGCTTTTGCTTCCTATATCGAAATTCCAAAAAGGGGATGGAACAAATACCATGCACCTTACAAAGATATTGTTGACTATGCTCCTATTGGAAGTGATGAGTATTGCATTATTGATCCCATCTTACCCGAACCTTATATCGAGAAGATCCCCTTCCCCGAAAAGGTAAAGGACCATCCTATGATAACTAATGTAATCACCAAAAGTGAAAATAGAACTGTAAAACCTGATGAACAAATAAACATTGAACCTGTGGTAGCAATTGTGAAAGACCTTGTCACTAAAAGCGTAGAAGGCACATAGTCTTTTGTGAGGATGCTTCTAATATTGTTTCACATCCCAATAGAACTAAAAAGGCTAGTGTTCCTATGCTTTCTGTTAGAATTGGTGATCATTGCTATTATGGTTTATGTGATATTGGTGCAAGTTCTAGTGCTATTACTTATGAGCTTTACAGAGAAATTATGCATGAAATCAATCCTTGCGAGTTGGAAGAGATTGATGTGGTTATTCACCTTGCTAATAGAGAGACCATCTCCCAATTGGTATTGTACGAGACGTGGAAGTTCTTTGTGGTAAGATTAAGTACCCTGCTAATTTTCTAGTACTTGGTTCGGCTGCTAGTAAAACCTACCCTATCATTTTGGTAGACCTTTCTTAAGTACTTGTGGAGCTATTATTGATTGCAAGAGGGAGAAAATCTTGACTAAGTTTGATGGGGAATCTTATGAGTTTAATTTTTCGAAATTTGCTAAAGAACCTTGCGAAGAGGAAACCCATGATGAGGATTTTAGGGTTGAACAACTTGCTTCTATTTCTCTTGTTCCTAACAATGCTTTGCAGCAATTTATGGAAGATCATGAAAGTGGAATCTTCATGGAAGAAAGGAATGAGATTGACAGGATTCTCCGTGATCAACCTATGATGCTTAAGCACGACTTGCCTGTAGAAGACTTGGGTACCACGATGCCACCTAAAAAGGATCTTGTTTTCGATCTAAAACCTCTCCCTGGTGATCTTAAATATGCTTATATTGATGATAAAAAGATATATCATGTTATTGTTAGCGCTAAACTTTAGGGAAGGAAGAAGAAAGGTTATTGGAAGTTTTGAAGAAACATCGAGGAGCTATGGGCTATACTCTAGATGATTTAAAAGGGATTTCACCTACTATATGTCAGCACTCTATCAACATAGAACCAGATGCGAAGCCGGTAGTGGAGCACCAACGACGTTTAAATCCTAGGATGAAGGAAGTGGTAAGGAATGAGGTATTGAAACTCCTTGATGCTGGTATTATTTACCCTATTGCTGATAGTGAATGGGTTAGTCCTGTTCATTGTGTTCCTAAAAAGGGAGGTATTACCGTTGTCCCTAATGATAATGATGAGCTTATTCCTCAAAGAACAGTGGTAGGCTATAGGATGTGCATTGATTTTAGGAAAGTCAATAAAGTTACTAAGAAAGATCACTACACGCTTACTTTTATTGATCAAATGTTGCAAAGGTTGTCTAAAAAGACTCATTTTTTTCTTGATGGTTATTCTGGTTTCTCTCAAATTGCTGTTAAACAACAAGATCAAGAAAAAACTACTTTTACTTGCCCTTATGGAACTTATGCTTATAGATGTACGCCTTTTGGTTTATGTAATGCTCCTGCTACTTTCCAAAGGTGCATGTCTGCTATCTTTCATGGTTTTTGTGAGGAGATTGTAGAAGTGTTCATGGTGACTTTTCTGTCTATGGAACTTCTTTTGATAATTGTCTCCACAACCTTGATAAAGTTTTGCAGAGATGTGAAGAAACTAATCTTGTTCTTAGTTGGGAGAAATGCCACTTCATGGTTAATGAAGGGATTGTTCTTGGGCATAAAGTTTCTGAAAGAGGCATAGAAGTTGATAGACCTCAGGTTGAGGCAATTGAGAAGATGCCATGTCCAAGAGACATCAAAGGTATTCGTAGTATCCTTGGTCATGCTGGTTTCTATAGGAGGTTTATTAAAGACTTCTCTAGGATATCAAAACCTCTCACTAATCTTCTTCAAAAAGATGTACCTTTTGTTTTTGATGATGATTGTAGGGAAGCTTTTGAAACTCTTAAGAAGGCTTTAACTGCAACCCCTATTGTTCAACCACCTGATTGGAGTTTACCCTTTGAAATAATCTGTGATGCTAGTGATTTTGCTGTAGGGGTTGTACTTGGGCAACGTATTGATAAAAAGTTAAACGTTATTCATTATGCTAGTAAGACTCTAGACGCTGCTCAAAGGAATTATGCCACTACTGAAAAGGAATTTCTAGCTATTGTTTTTGCCTGTGATAAGTTTAGGCCCTATATTGTGGACTCAAAAGTAACAATTCATACTGATCATGCTGCTATTAAATATCTTATGACGAAGAAGGACGCTAAGCCTAGACATATTAGATGGGTACAGCTTTTACAAGAGTTTGATCTACACATAGTAGACAGGAAGGGTGTTGAAAACCCTATAGCTGATAATTTATCTCGTTTGGAAAACATCTCTTTTGATCCTATGCCTGTTAATGATAGTTTCCCAAATGAACAGTTAGCCGTAGTAGGGGTGAGCTCACGAGGAAGCCCTTGGTATGCTGATTATGCTAACTTTATTGTCTCCAAGTATTTGCCTCCAACTTTTACAGCTCAGCAAAGAAGAAAGTTCTTTTATGATTTGAGGCATTATTTTTGGGATGACCCACACTTATACAAAGAAGGGGTTGATGGTATTATGCGAAGATGTGTTCCTGAATATGAACAAAAAGAGATATTGCGTAATGGCATGGTAGAGCTTATGGAGGACATCATGCAGGAGATAGAACCGCACAAAAGGTACTACAATCAGGTTTCTACTGGCCTACCCTTTTTAAAGATGCAAGAAAATTTGTTTTATGTTGTGATGAATGTCAGCGTGTTGGTAATATTTCTAGACGCAATGAAATGCCTATGAACTACTCTCTAGTTATTGAACCTTTTGATTGTTGGGGATTCGACTTTATGGTTCCTTTTCCTCCTTCGAAGGGTTACACTCATATTCTTGTTGTCGTTGATTATGTTACTAAGTGGGTAGAAGTCATTCCTATGAAAAGTGCTGACGGGGAAACCTCTCTAAAAATGCTTAAGGACGTTATCTTTCCTAGGTTTGGAGTGCCTAGGTATCTCATGCCTGCTGGGGTTCTCATTTCATTCATGGCTGTTTTAGGAAGACCCTCGCTAAATATGATGTTAATCATAGAATTGCTTCAGCTTATCACCCCCAAACTAGCGGGCAAGTAGAGTTATCAAATAGAGAAATTAAATCTATCTTGCAAAAGACTGTTAATAGGTCTAGAAAAAACTGGGCTAAGAAGTTGAATGATGCTTTATGGGCTTATAGAACTGCTTACAAAAATCCTATGGGAATGTCTCCTTATAAAATGGTTTATGGGAAAGCTTGCCACCTACCCTTCGAATTAGAACACAAAGCCTACTAGGAAGTGAAAGAACTAAATAGAGATTGTAAGCTCGCTGGTGAGAAAAGATTTTTTGACTTAAGTTCTTTAGATGAATGGAGGAGTGAAGCCTATGAGAATGCTAGGCTCTTTAAGGAAAAAGTTAAAAGATGGCATGACAAGCGAATACTTAAGAGAGAGTTTCATGTTGGTGAGAAAGTTCTATTGTATAGGTCTCGTCTCAGATTTTTTGCAGGTAAGCTACTATCAAAATGGGAAGGACCTTTCATCATTGAAGAAGTATACCGTTCAGGAGCAATAAAAATTTCTTCTCTAAAAGATAATACTACACAAGTAGTGAATGGACAGCGACTCAAACACTATATTGCCGGAGATTATTACAATGAAGATGTTGATTCCTTTCAAGTTATAACTCCAGAGAAATTCATTGAGGACCAAATTCAGAGACCTGCAGAGTCTGTTTCCAACTAGGTAACAGTTCTGGTAAGAAAAGTTCCGTGAAAATACAATCCAACTATATTTTTGCAGTTTTTAGTCAATAAGGAAAGCTACGAAGCGAAAAAGGGACGGAAACGGAGCCAGGGTGGCCCACACCACCCCATGGCGCGGGCCCACCCCTGGCCGCGCCACCAGGTGGTGAGGCCACCCAGGACTCCGCCTCCGACTCGTTTTTCTCCCAATACCTTCCTTTTGATATGAAACTTCGTAATATATACCCCCCTGGATCCCCCGAGGTTCGTATATCGTGTTTTTGTTTCGATCTATTTCTGCCAGGACATACTCTTTGAAAGTTTAGAAGCACAATGGTTCCACCAAGGATAAAGGGAAGGAACCTATGGAGGAAGACCTCCAAGACCCCGGGAAGGAGAAGGAGATCAAGAGTGAAGGTGAAGAGGAGGCGAATCACACCGGCACTACCGTTGCAAGCATTGGAGTGGTGGCGAACCCTGCCAGGATCAGAAGGACTGCACGGATCTCAACTGTAGGGAAGCATCCGCGTCACCGCTTGGCACCACGGACACCTCCTCCACACACCAAGAATCCCTTCCATACCTTTATCCATAACCATGCAGGAAAAGAAGACTCCAAGTGGGAAGAATGGGGAAAGAATAGCAAGAGCTGGGATTCTCAACACGACATGATCATGAGTCGCATTGAGCAAAACTCACATATGATTCGTAATCTCACCTTCGAGATTGAGGACTTGGGGAAATTGACCAAAGAGCTCATCAAGAGGATACCACCACCTAAGGAGTACTTCGTCATCAGGTTTGGCATCCCCTTGGCTTGTTCCAAGCTTGGGGGAGTGCTGCGGTATCATATCACTATCTTCTGTCTTTTTACCTTATTCGTAGAGTCATATCATGAATAGATGAGTTATTATGTATTTTGGTTTGCATTATTCAAGTGTCCCCTCTCTCGTTAGATTTGTATCCCTTGGTGTGAGTTTCTGTTATGGAATATTAGTGAGAAGTTCTATCATTCACTCTTTTGCATAGCTTATGTTAGTTTTCAATTCGTGGTTATATGATTGATCTTGTTGTTAGTATTGGTAGCACTTTGGGATAATTGAGTTAATTTAGTTGGTTTTGGCAAACCTGGCTCGGTTAGTAGCAACACCTTTTTGAGAGTTGAAAAGAAAAAGATAGAAGTACTCTAAAGAGAAAAATAATTTCATCATCTTTCTTTCTTGATTTGCTCATAAGTCTAGTATTCTCTAGTTAAGATCTTTTGTGCTTCCAAGGAAGATTGCATGTTTGTCTTTATCACTTGTATGTTTGTTTGTTTCCTTCAACTCTTATACTTGCTACCCAGCCTTGCTAGCCAAAAACATGTACTGAGAGGGTATTCTTCTCGTGCATCCACCTCCTTTAAACCAAAACCCATGCCATTTGTGTCCACCATACCTACCCAGTAGCATTATTGCTATTCCAAGTAAATTCCTGTTTTATCTACCTCCTAAATTAAACTTGTTATGTGAAAATTAGTGACTAAAGCTCTCACGAACTTGATGGCACACTTTCCTTTCTCGCATTTAATAAACTTGAACCATTGGGTCCTTCTTTATTGCGTATATGCTTGCGCTTTATGAGTTGAAGTTAGCCGAACCATGTATCCCGGGGACCGCTTTCAACACTTCATTGGTACTTGTACCTAGTTGATATCATGTTCTTTTGCTTATGGATCCTGGCGGTGTGAAATAAAAGTGGAACTTGTAAGATCATGGATTTTATATGTGAGTTAGTGAAACGCCTAGGTCGCTAGCCTAAGCCATGCCTAATCATGGTGGAAACTTGCAGCATAACTATAGTGAGCATTCTATGAAGTATCCTCAATAAAAACCTATGCAAATAGCAAATAAAAAGATCGCTGAGATGCTCATTGTCTGCTTGCCTTGTCATTTTGATTATAGCTCCTTTGTCATGTGCAAGGGGTACCCCGTTGGCGGTTCTCAATGATACGCATGTATTTACAATGACAAGAGCTTGCTCGTGACTGAAGTTGAGTAGCATGAGGATCAATACTTATAAGTAAGGGGCATGAGATTTCAACTTATAACTTATCAAGCATATCCTCTTAGTTGTGCCACTTTAATCTTAATCACCTAAAGATGCCTATGATAGGGGCAATGAGAGCTGAAAGCTAGTAAGTATCATAATTTTTGGGAGCTCTTTATGAGACTTGCAATCCCTGCTTCCCTCTGCGAAGGGCCCTTTCTTTTACTTTGTAGTTGAGTCAGTAAACCTATTCCCTTCTATCTCAGCAAGTATTTTGAGTTGATGTGTTTCATTCATTCATATGATGATTTATTCAATCATGTTTCTTATGTTCCTTGTTTTGCACTTTTCTCTTATCTTGATGTTTAGTACTTTGAAAGCTATCTTGAAAAACCAGCTATTTGTGACCTCTAGCAAATTATCAACTATTCTTCGACCAAGAGCTAAGTTTGCCATTACCAATTATGATTCACTTTATGTATCTTTATTGTGTTTCCTTTACTCATTCCAAGTTGAGTTATATAATAGCGAGTTGTCTTCCATTATGATCTATGTATTTGATGAGTGTGATGCTTCTTGTCCGTATTCTTTTATCGACTCTTCACTCCATAAACCTGAGGTCATGTTTATTGACCTCAGTTTCGCTTGGGCACAAGCAAAGTCTAAGCTTGGGGGGAGTTGATACGTCCATTTTGCATCACTATTCTATGTCTTAATTCACTACTATTCATTGATATATTTCGTATTGAGAGGTGATACTTATGTTATTTCATCTATTTTTGCATGGTTGATGACTTTTGGAGCATGGACCGCTGCAGTCAGGATTCTGATGGAAAAGGTGCTATTTGGAGGCAAAATTCGCGAAGATCAGAAAATCCGGGAAAATATACGGAAAATCCTATTTTTCTAGAAGACTTGGGATGCCAGAAGATGGAGTGGAGGTGGGCCACAGGGGGCCCACACCACCCCATGGCGCGGGCAGGCCTAGGCTCAGGGAGCGACCACAGAAAGATTATGCCGCCTCTGCGGGGCGGAAAACACCGAGAGAGAAAGATCTCTCCGACAGACATATTTCTACCGGGGGAATTCCTTCCCGGAGAGGGACGATCGTCGCCATCAACACCACCATCAACCTAGGCTTCATCGGGATCATCATCATCATCACCATCATCATCACCATCAGCACCCTCATCACCATCTCCATATTGCTGTAACAATTGGTTGAATCTTGCTATACTTCATAGGGGAAACTTTCCCGGTGTTGATTACTATTTGTAGTTGATGCTATTGAGTGAACCATTGAATTATTGTTTATGTTCAAACTGTTATACATCATTATTCCATCTCTGATCATGATCCATATGATGTCTTGTGAGTAGTTCGTTTTGTTCTTGAGGACATGGGAAAAGTCTTATTGTTAGTAGTGGAGTTGTGTTGAGAAAGATTCAATAGATTGTTATTTAAGTTGTGGTGTACTTCTTCTAGTGGTGTCATGTGAATGTCGACTACATGACACTTTACCTATAAAGGCCTAGGGGAATGCATTGTGTATTTGGCTACTAATCGTATGGGTTGCCCGAGTGACAGAAACCTGAACCCCCGTTAGGAAACCATTGCACAAGGGACGTAAGGGTCTTAGAGTTTAAAGCTCTGGTTAGGTTTCTACCTTAATTACTTTCTTCTACTTACAGATGTTTGCAAGGGGTATAATCACAAGTATGTATTAGTCTTGGATGGGGCGGTACATTAGCACAGGTTCACCCACACAACACTTAGCAAGCGAAAGAAGATTAATCGACTATATGAAGCGAAAGCACTTGACAGTCTTCCCATGTGTCCTCAAGAACGTTTGGTCATCTTAAGTAATACAACCGGCTTGTCCTTTGCTGCATAAAGGATTGGGCCACTTGCTGCATTTATTCCTACTTTCTTTTATTTACTCGTACTTTCTTTACTTGCTTTATCAAAAACCCCTAAAAATCCGTTTGCTAAGTATTTGCAGAGAATTCCTGATCCATACCACTAGCCAGCACCTTCTGCTCCTCGTTAGGTTCGACACTCTTACTTATCGAAAATACTACGATACACCCCCTATACTTGTGGGTCATCATGTGTTCTTTTCATTAACCACATATGGATCCCCTAGTGTAATTGCATGTGTGTTCTTTTCATAAACCACATATGGATCCACCAGTGCCATTGCATGTGTGTTCTTTTCATTAACCACATATGGACCCCATAGTGTAATTGCATGTGTGTTCTTTTCATTAACCACAACTAGAGTCATTGCAAGTCTGTTCTTTTCGCAAAACACATATGGATCCACCAGAGTCATTGCATGTCTGTTCTTTTCACAAACCACATATGGATCCACCAGTGTCATTGCATGTGTGCTATTTTCATTAACCACATCTAGAGTCATTTCATGTGTGTTCTTTTCACAAAGCACATATGGATCCACCAGTGTCATTGCATCTGTGTTCTTTTCATAAACCACATATGGTTCCAACAGAGTTCATTGCATGAGGGTTCTTTTCATTAACCATAGCTAGAGTCATTGCATGTCTGTTCTTTTCACAAACCACATAAGGATCCACTAGAGTCATTGCATGTCTGTTCTTTTCATAGACGACATATGGAGCCACCAGAGTTCATAGCATGTCCGTTCTTTTCACAGACGATAGAGTTCATTGCATGACTGTTCTTTTCGCAAACCACATATGGATCCACCAGTGTCATTGCATGTGTGTTCTTTTGATTAACCACAGCTATATTCATTACATGTGTGTTCTTTTCATAGACCACATATGGATCCACCTGTTTCATTGCATGTGTGTTATTTTCATTAACCACAGCTAGAGTCATTTCCTATGTGTTCTTTGCATAGAACACATATGGATCCACCAGTGTCATTGCATGTGTGTTCTTTTCATTAACCACATATGGATCCACCAGAGTTCATTGCATGTGTGTTCTTTTCATTAACCACAGCTAGAGTCATTACATGTCTATTCTTTTGACAAACCACACAAGGATCCACAAGATTCATTGCATGTCTGTTCTTTTCATAGACCACATATGGAGCCACCAGAGTTCATAGCATGTCTGTTCTTCTCATAGACCACATATGGATGCACCAAAGTTCATTGCATGTCTTTTCTTTTCACAAACCACATATGGAGCCACCAGTGTCATTGCATGTGTTCTTTTCATTAGCCACATCTATAGTCATTTCATGTGTGTTCTTTTCACAAATCACATATGGATGCACCAGTGTCATTGCATATGTGTTCTTTTCATCAACCATATATGGATCCACCAGAGTTCATTGCATGTGTGTTCTTTTCATTAACCATAGCTAGAGTCATTGCATGTCTGTTCTTTTCACAGACCACATAAGGATCCACCAGAGTCATTCCATGTTTGTTCTTTTCATAGACCACATATGGATCCACCAGAGTTCATTGTAAGTCTGTTCTTTTCACAAACCACATATGGATCCACTAGTGTCATTGCATGTGTGTTCTTTTCATTAACCACAGCTAGGGTCATTTCATGTGTGTTGTTTTCATAGACCACATATGGATCCACCGGTGTCTTTCCATGTGTGTTCTTTTCATAAACCACATGTGGATCCACCATAGTTCATTCCATGTGTATTTTGTGTATTAACCACAGCTAGAGTCATTGCATGTATGTTCTTTTCACAAACCGCACAAGGATCCACCAGAGTCATTGCATCTCTATTCTTTTCATAGACCACATTTGGATCCACCAGAGTTCATTGCATGTCTATTCTTTTCACAAACCACATATGGATCCACCAGAGTCATTGCATGTGTGTTCTTTTCACAAACCACACATGGATCCACTAATGTCATTGCATGTGTGTTGTTTTAATTTACCACAATTAGAGTCATTTCATGTGTGTTATTTTCATAGACCACATATGTATCCACCAGTGCCAGTGCATGTGTGCTTTTTTCATAAACCACATATGGATCCACCAGATTTCATTGCATGTCTGTTCTTTTTACAAACCAGATATGGATCCACCAGAGTCATTGCATGTCTGTTCTTTTCATACACCACATATGGATCTGCCAGAGTTCATTGCATGTCTGTTCTTTTCACAAACCACATATGGATCAACTAGTGTCATTGCATGTGTGTTCTTTTCATTAACCACATCTAGACTCATTGCATGTGTGTTATTTTCACAAACCACATATGGATCCACCAGAGTAATTGCATGTGCGTTCTTTTCACTAACCACATATGGAGCCCCCAGTGTCATTGCATGTGTGTTCTTTTCGTTAACCACATCTAGAGTCATTTCATGTCAGTTCTTTACACAAACCACATATGGATCCACCAGTGTCATTTCATGTGTGTTCCTTTCATAAACCACATATGATTCCACCAGAGTCCATTGCATGTGTGTTCTTTTCATTAACCATAGCTAGAGTCATTGCATGTCTATTCTTTTCAAAAACCACATAAGGATCCACCAAAGTAATTGCATGTCTGTTCTTTTCATAGACCACATGTGGATCCACAAGAGTTCATTGCATGACTGTTCTTTTCATAGACCACATATAGATCCACTAGAGTTCATTGCATGTATGTTATTTTCACAAACCACATATGGATCCACTAGTGTCATTCCATGTGTTTTCTTTTCATTAACCACAGCTAGAGTCATTTCATTTGTGTTCTTTTCATAGACCACATATGGATCCACCAGTGTGATTGCATGTGTGTTCGTTTCATTAACCACATATGGATCCACTAGAGTTCATTGCATGTGTGTTCGTTTCATTAACCACAGCTAGAGTCATTGCATGTATGTTCTTTTCACAAACCACACAAGCATCCACCAGAGTCATTGCATGTATTTTCTTTTCACAGAACACATATTGATCCACCAGAGTTCATTGCATGTCTGTTAATTTCACAAACCACATGTGGATCCACCAGAGTCATTGCATGTGTGTTCTTTTCACAAACCACATATGGATCCACCAGAGTCATTGCTCGTGTTTTCTTTTCACAAACCACATATGGATCCACCAGAGTGCATTGCATGTGTGTTCGTTTCATTAACATATGGATCCCGTAGTGTCATTGCATGCGTGTTCTTTTAGTAAACCACAACTAGAGTCACTGTATGTGTGTTCTTTTCATAAACCACATATGGATCCACTAGAGTCATTGCATGTCTGTTCTTTTGACAAACCACATATGGATCCACCAGTGTCATTGAAATGTGTATTCTTTTCATTAACCACAACTAGATTCATTGCATGTCCGTTCTTTTCACAAACCACATAAGGATCCACTAGAGTCATTGCATGTCTATTCTTTTCATAGACTACATATGGATCCACCAGAGTTCATTGCATGTCTGTTCATTTCACAAACCACATATGGATCCACTAGAGTTCACTGCATGTGTGTTCTTTTCGTAAAACACATATGGATCCACCAGATTTCATTGCATGTGTGTTATTTTCATTAACCACAGCTAGAGTCATTGCATGTCTATTCTTTTCACCAACCACATATGGATCCACCCGTGTCATTGCATGTGTGTCCTTTTCATAAACCACATATGGATCGACCAGTGCCATTGCATGTGTGTTCTTTTCATTAACCACATATGGATCCCCTAGTGTCATGCATGTGTGTTCCTTTCATTAACCACAACTAGAGTCATAGCATGTTTCTTCTCTTCACAAACCATATATGGATCCACCTAAGTCATTGCATGTGTGTTCTTTTGACAAACCACATATGGATCCACCAGTGTCATTGCATGTGTGTTCTTTTCATTAACCACATCTAGAGTCATTTCATGTGTGTCCTTTTCACAAACCACATATGGATACACTAATTTCATTGCATGTGTGTTCTTTTCATAAACCACATATGGATCCACCAGAGTGCATTGCATGTGTGTTCTTTTCATTAACCACAGCTAGAGTCATTACATGTTTGTTCTTTTCAAAAACCAAATAAGGATCTACTAGAGTCATTGCTTGTTTGTTCTTTTCATAGACCACATATGGAGCCACCAGAGTTCATAGCATGTCTGTTCTTTTCATAGACCACATATGGATCCACCAGAGTTCATTGTATGTCTGTTCTTTTCACAAACCACATATGGATCCACCAGTGTCATTGCATGTGTGTTCTTTTCATTAACGACATCTAGAATCATTTCATGTGTGTTGTTTTCATTGGATACATATGGATCCACCAGTGTCATTGCATGTGTGTTATTTTCATAAACCACATATGGATCCACCAGAGTTCTGTGTTCTGTTCATTAACGATAGATAGAGTCATTGCATGTCTATTTTTTTCACAAACCACACAAGGATCCTGCATGTATGTTCTTTTCATAGACCACATATCGATCCACCAGAGTTCAATGCATGTCTATTCTTTTCACAAACCACATATGGATCCACTAGAGTCATTGCATGTTTGTTCTTATCACAAAGCACATATGGCTCCACTAGTGTCATTGCATGTGCGTTGTTTACATTTACCACAATTAGAGTCATTTCATGTGTGCTCTTTTCACAAACCACATATGGATCCACCAGTGTCATTGCATGTGTGTTTTTTCACAAACCACATAAGGATCCACCAGTGTCATTGAAATGTGTATTTCTTTTCATTAACCACAGCTAGAGTCACTGCATGTCCGTTCTTTTCACAAAGCACATAAGGATCCACTAGAGTCATTGCATGTGTGTTCTTTGCTTAGACCACATATGGATCCACCAGTGTCATTTCTTTTGTGTTTTTTTCACCAACCACTATGGATCCACCAGTGTCATTTCTTTTGTGTTTTTTTCACCAACCACTATGGATCCAGCAGTGTCATTGCATGTGTGTTCTTTTCATTAACCACAGCTAGAGTCATTTCATGTGTGTTCTTTTCACAAACCACATATGGATCGACCAGCGCCATTGCATGTGTGTTATTTTCACAAACCACATATGGATCCACCAGTGTCATTGCATGTGTGTTATTTTCACAAACCACATATGGATCCACCAGTGTCATTGCATGTGTGTTCTTTTCATAAACCACATATGGATCCACCAGAGTTCATTGCATGTGTGTTCTTTTCATTAACCACAGCCAGAGTCATTGCATGTCTGTTCTTTTCACAAACCACATATGGATCCACTAGAGACATTACATGTGTGTTCTTTTCACAAACCACATATGGATCCACGTGTGTCAGTGCATGTGTGTTCTTTTAGTAAACCACAACTAGAGTCACTGTATGTGTGTTCTTTTCATAAACCACATATGGATCCACTAGAGTCATTGCATGTGTGTTCTTTTGACAAACCACATATGGATCCACCAGTGTCATTGAAATGTGTATTCTTTTCATTAACCACTACTAGATTCATTGCATGTCCGTTCTTTTCACAAACCACATAAGGATCCACCAGAGTCATTGCATGTCTATTCTTTTGATAGACTACATATGGATCCACCAGAGTTCATTGCATGTCTTTTATTTTCACAAACCACATATGGATCCACTAGAGTTCATTGCATGTGTGTTCTTTTCATAAAACACATATGGATCCACCAGAGTTCATTGCATGTGTGTTATTTTCATTAACCACAGCTAGATTCATTGCATGTCTATTCTTTTCACAAACCACACAAGGATCCAGCAGAGTCATTGCATGTCTGTTCTTTTCACAGACCACATATGGAGCCACCAGAGTTCATAGCATGTCTGTTCTTTTCCAAACCACATATGGATCCACCAAAGTTCATTGCATGTATGTTCTTTTGACGAACCAAATATTGATCCACCACTGTCATTATATGTGTGTTCTTTTCATTAACCACAGCTAGTGTCATTTCATGTGTATTATTTTCACCAACCACATATGGATCCACCCGTGTCATTGCATGTGTGTTCTTTTCATAAACCACATATGGATCGACCAGTGCCATTGCATGTGTGTTCTTTTCAATAACCAAATATGGATCCCCTAGTGTCATGCATGTGTGTTCCTTTCATTAACCACAACTAGAGTCATAGCATGTCTGTTCTCTTCACAAACCATATATGGATCCACCTAAGTCATTGCATGTGTGTTCTTTCACAAACCACATATGGATCCACCAGTGTCATTGCATGTGTGTTATTTTCATTAACCACATCTAGATTCATTTCATGTGTGTTCTTTTCACAAACCACATATGGATCCACTAATGTCATTGCATGTGTGTTCTTTTCATAAACCACATATGGATCCACCAAAGTGCATTGCATGGGTGTTCTTTTCATTAACCACAGCTAGAGTCTACATGTTTGTTCTTTTCACAAACCAAATAAGGATCTACTAGAGTCATTGCATGTTTATTCTTTTCATAGACCACATATGGAGCCACCAGAGTTCATAGCATGTCTGTTCTTTTCATAGACCACATATGGATCCGTTAGAGTTCATTGTATGTCTGTTCTTTTCACAAACCACATATGAATCCACCAGTGTCATTGCATGTGTGTTATTTTCATTAACCACATCTAGAATCATTTCATGTGTGTTGTTTTCATTGGCCACATATGGATCCACCAGTGTCATTGCATGTGTGTTATTTTCATAAACCACATATGGATCTACCAGAGTTCATTCCATGTGTGTTCTGTTGATTATAGACAGATAGAGTCATTGGATGTCTATTTTTGTTCTTTTCGTAGACCACATATCGATCCGCCAGAGTTCAATGCATGTCTGTTCTTTTCACAAACCACATATGGATCCACTAGAGTCATTGGATGTTTGTCCTTTTCACAAAGCACATATGGCTCCACCAGTGTCATTGCATGTGTGTTGTTTACATTTACCACAATTAGAGTCATTTCATGTGTGCTCTTTTCACAAACCACATATGGATCCACCAGTGTCATTGCATGTGTGTTCTTTTCATAAACCACATATGGATCCACCAGTGTCATTGAAATGTGTATTTCTTTTCATTAACCACAGCTAGAGTCATTGCATGTACGTTCTTTTCACAAACCACATAAGGATCCACTAGAGTCATTGCATGTCTGTTCTTTTCTTAGACCACATATGGATCCACCAGTGTCATTTCCTTTGTATTTTTTTCACAAACCACATATGGATCCAGCAGTGTCATTGCATGTGTGTTCTTTTCTTTAACCACAGCTAGAGTCATTTCATATGTGTTCTTTTCATAGACGACATATGGATCCACTAGTGTCATTGCATGTCTGT